>JAOVVB010028474.1:0-15715 GCA_028570985.1 Heterobranchus longifilis
ACATTCAGAAAACACACTGACTTCCAGACCAGGGGACAGGAAGTGATGTCATGATGACTCATTTCTGTGTCTTGAAACTACAGACTTAGGTGCCCTATTAGGTCTGTCACGATAACTATTTTTGCTGGATGATATATTGTTCCAGAAAGTGTCAATAATCGATGTTATCTAGAATCTAGGATCGCCACTGGTAATTTGTTAGCAGCATCTCCCTCCTCTCCTCTCTCACTGTATGAAATGAGAGAAGAAGTGAAAAAAGCGTCGACCTACAAGTCCAGGGAAGCTGTCGAAGATTTGTAGGATTCCGTGTTAAACTCTAATGTGTTCCCGCCGGACGCACATCAGCCCCGGAGTCCGGTCGCAGCAGCAGATTAGAGATTTTTTTAAAAAAAGAGATGTGTTGTGCAGCCCGAGTGTTGGCTAACGTCTGCCTCGACTGTACACCTGCACGCCGCGGTCGTGTACCTGCAGAATGGAGTCCCTCCCGATGTCCTCTGTTTCCAAAACCTTCTTAAGAGAAGTTTTCAGCCGATTGTTGGCGACATCCGTGAGGCGGCGGATGTAGTGCGCCTCCATCCCCGTGAGCACCAAGTCCACCAGCTGCGTCACACTGGAGGCCTTCAGTCGGAGGAGCACCTTCTCCTTCACCATCCTCATGGCGCTGACGTAGGATTTGTTGTGGTTCTGTCCGGGGCGCAGCTGCGTCTGCAGGCAGACGGCCCACTCCTCTCGCCGCTGGAACACCTCCTGCAGGTGCCGCACAAACTTTGGGTGCTGCGAGGCGACGGGGTCCTCCGTCAGCCCGCTGTAGCCCTCCATGAGCGCCGCCGGCGTGGAAGCATACACCAGACCCCTGAAGGACTTCAGGAGGCGGGCCCGGTGCTGCTTGGGAACGCCGTTTGAACTCCTCCACAGCCACCGCCACATGGCCTGCAGGAGGTGGAACACACACAGCACCAGGGTGGCGTCCGGGAACGCCCCGCGCAGCGCCTGCCGGAGCGCCGTGCAGTCGTCGGTCATGACGACAAGAGGTCCGTCCGGGTGGCCGAAGAACCTGTCGGACGGAAGGACGGTCTGCAGCAGCTCCACGGCGGCTGAAACGGTCGCCTGCGTTTCAGACGAGGTGATGAATACTCCCAGAGGCAACGCGCCGGCGGAGGAGTGTGTGAGGAGTAGGAACAGGCGGTGGCTGCGGCGGCGGTCACAGTTCCCCGAGGAGTCCACGAACACTATCTCGCCGCTCTCTCTTAGCGTGGCGTGGACCCGCCTCATCATGGGCGTGCAGATGGCGATCACCAGCTGGTTGTCCGTGGTTCTGCACATCCGGGCGCAGACATCGCTTTGCTTCTTGTTGTAATCATCGAGGATTTGTTCCAGATCTTTGAGCGTTTCCTCCCCTGCTGCTGCGCCGTGTGCTTTTTTCAACAGTTTGTGGTGCAGTCTGAAAAAAAAAAAAAAGAAGAACAATGTTTCAACATGTAAAATTTCAACATTTCAACTGAACTTCACAAAAACTCCAACAGATGTTGGGATATTGGTCAGTGTACTTGGCGGCCAACAGATTTTCGTTTTCATATTAGAAAACCAAAATCGGAAAACGAGCTGCTTCCCAACTACCATTTAGAAATTAGGAAACAAAATACCGAAAACAACCCGTTTTCCATATTTTGTTTTGGTAATAAAAAAGCGGAAAATGAAAAATCGATCAGTTATCTGATTTTCTTTGATGTGCTTAGAAATGGAAACCAGGAATTAAAATACAACTGTAAATCAAATCACAGACTCTCTTCTTATTATTATTTGTGTTTTTTTGTTTGTGACTCGGTAGTCAGTAGTATTATTAGATATTACATCGACCGTGTAAAAAAGATGGACAGAGCTTCCTGGAGTACCTTAAACCTGCATTCTTTCTAATGACCAGCAGGGGGCGACTCCACTGGATCCGGTTGTTAGAAGTCAATGAGGAAATGGTCCGACTTCTCTCTTGATTTATGACCTCAGTCAACAGTTTCATACTGAGTTTATCAATCTCTAGTTTCAAGTCTTCTTCAACACAGCATGAAGTTCATTTAGTAAATTGATGGGGCAGTCGCGGGCGTGTTTGACCTTTTAAATTATTTTGCTAGCTAGCACTAGCTTACGGCATGAATGCATCACCTCACGTCACCTCTCTCACGTGATCTCATGCGGAAGCAGATGTAAACAACACGGAGAAAGACGTGTTTTGAGGAGACACGGTCCACACACTTTATTCTTCAGAGAACTGGAGGTGAGGTCAGTTTTAATATCTGTTAGCAGTAGCATGCTAGCTAACGTTAGCCTCAAGGGCTAGACTGTTACTTGGTAACAGCGTCAGCTGCTCTGTACTGACGTGATACTACTCGTAATCATCCAGATTTTAAATCCTAAATATCAAACATATTTGAAATTATCGGGGGGGCCCTGATGATTCTGGAGCAGATCAGCAGGTTTAAGATTGGATTTGTAAACCGTTCACATTAGCAGATAATCTGGGCCAAACATCAGTACCGAGACAGATTTCCTCTGATGTTTGGGAGGAGAATCTGGGATAAAACGGCCCGGCATTAGACTGCTCCTGCAAGTTTGCCCTGCTGCTGGGGATTGTTGAAGACCAGATCAGTCTCTATTCTTTTCAGTACCACACATCTGGCATCAGCCCTCTGCTTCTCATGACCACTGCATCAGTGAATGAAGAATGTAAACAGGATGATTGCATGGCGTGGGACATGGGAAATCTTGGGGTTTGGTTAGTTTTGCTCTGACCAATCAGGAGCGAGAGACATATCCATGCTGGAAGCTGCGGTAGCAGCTGAATGTTTTTTTCACGTTGAATGAAGAAAAAATGTCAATGTTAGAGTCGTATCAGCAAATTGGACTTAAAAAGCTGACCTGTATGAATCGCTGAATAAATCAGAGATGTGCAGAGGAAGCAGGTTAGGGAACGTTTACCCGGTATCTCATATCACACGCACACACGGAGAAACTCTTACCAGTCGTGATCAGTTTACCATCTGCGGTGCTGTTAGTGGACATTCCTACAGGAAGTGGAACAGGAAGTAACACACTGGTCTCGCAGCTCCCGTTATGCCTTTTAGGAGGTGGGGATGATGGCAACACCATTGACGTCATTAATGGGGATGACATCATTGTCGCCATTGCGGCTGCTTCTGTGCCGTCTGTGACTGTGATCGAGCGCCGGACAGCCACATGAGGGTATGGCGCCCGGGGCGGGCATGCTGATCCCATCAGGGCAAAATCCTGTATGTTGGGTATCATCGTTGGCGAGCCTCCCATACCGGTGGGGTACCTTCCAGCCATCACCATGGGAACAGACAGGTGTGAACAGTCAGACATAGCCCGTCTCACTGCAGTCCGCTGCGGCAGCTCACTGCTTTGGATCGTTTTTGTTTCTCGGGTTAAGATAGCACATGATCCCGTTCTTAAACCCTCAACACAACTTAAATCCTGTAACCCTGTCCTCCCCTTTTCAGTATGGCTTACGTTTTCTCTTTCCACCCTACTGTCCCCTACACCAGTGTTGACTGAGGGTAGAGGTAGGCCTGCTGTCGGCCCTGCAGTGGCACCATCTTTACTTCCTGTTAAGTTAGGTTTTAGATCAACACTTCCTAAAGATGGCTCGAGCATTTGATTAGTTAGAACTGAGACTGAATCTTCTTTCAGACTTCCGAGTAGGCCTCCAGACGTAGAGGATGTAACAGATCTCTTCTCCTCTTTATTTTCAGGCCTTAATCTGGTACTTCCAAAGAAACAAGGGTTCAGTGTGTTTCTCTCCCCGAGCCCAGAGGCCTGGCCTTGGGCACACAATTGAGATCCTTGGATGTAAAATCCATCTGTGCTGCCTGTGTCACTTTGCTTCAGATTAGTTTGTCCAAAGTTAGAGTTCGATGTGGGTTTATGGTCTAGTGCAGGATTGGGGAAGGATCTCCCAGGTGAGACAGAAGGGGAAGGTAAAGAAGAGGAAGGGGAAGAGTGGGAAGACAGGGGGCTGCTGGGGCTGCTTTGTCCTGCACTCCCTAATGACCTCCCTGTACCTCCTGCCCTGTGTCCGTCCTCTATTGGCCTCCCCCCTCTGGACCCCTCATCCTCTATCTTCAGCGCTGGCACCCTGGAGCTTTCTGGTGCTTCAGACACTGTCCCAGACAACGTCCCCTCGGTCCAGCTTCGCCCTAATTTCACGTCGTCTTCCGTCAAAGTTATTTTGGACCCCCCCTGTGTTGCGGCGGCACCCTGACCCCCCGGTGCCATCTGGCCTTGGCAGTGCCAGTCGCTGTGGCGGTCAGAGGCCAGGACCACAGGGATGGTGGTGGGAGGTCTGTGTTGATGCTGCTGCTGATGCCCGCTGGAAGGTTGTCCGTACCCGCTGCTCCCACTAATGATGCCAGACAGGAAGGACATTCTCCCGCTTTATTGTCTTGTCAGTCTCTTCTTTACTCCTTTTTTTGGTAGTTTTTGTTCTTCTTTCTCTCCGTCTCCAGCGTCGTTTCACTCTTGTGCAGGAAGCAGAAATGTTCTCAGTATCCAAAGTGTTGTGAGAAAGTAGAGGAAGCAATGCATCCTTTCTTTTTTAAGGTGATGCCTCAGAGTTGTGTGTGCGTGTAAGTATGTGTGAACTGCATGTGTGTTTACAGGCAAAGCAAAAAGAGTGCATGTGAGAGTGAGAGTGTGTGTCTGGTAGTCTCGGCTTCTCTCTGAGCACTGCATGGATCAGCTGTGGAGCTAAATTGCACCTTGCTCTCTCTCTCTCTCTCTGTTTTCTTTCTCTCGCTCTGACATCACACAGTCACATGATAGCCCGGAATATTCCCTCATTCGCTGGAGCAAAATTTCAGCATCCAGCCCCTAGCGACAAACGTGCACAGGCACACACATGAAGACACATGATGGCACACACATGCACACAAACAGATCAATGGCTGCCACATGTTGATCCAGAGTGAGAGATTAGTGAGACCTCACTGAACACTGTAATCATCCCGACTAGACTCTGATTGGTCTTTGTCTACTTCTTAGATTAGCCCATGAAAAAAAATCTAAATGTATATTTTGAGGCTATAATTTACCACACTGACGTCATGAGATGATTCAACTGAAACAACTGTGTACTCTGAACCCTGTGCTCTCATCTTGATTACTTTCTGCCTTCACAGAAATTATTTAGTTTCACATTTTCACTTTTCAAAGTTCCTATTTTCACCCGCTTACTAGGGCTGGGTATCTTTCTTACTTATTTACTTACTAACTTACTTACTTACTTACTTATTTACTTACTTACTTACTTATTTACTTACTTACTTACTTACTTATTTACTTACTTACTTACTTACTTACTTACTTACTTAGTTGCTTTAAGTTTGGCACTTTTGCTTTCATAGTTAGGTAAAGATAATATGAGTTAGACATATTTTCTGCACATATTGGATAAAAGGAGGCATTTCTTTATGACTTTACGTGCAGAATGGAAACATGAACACAGAGGTAAGCATCCTGCATCAGGAATTTGTTCCTCTTTTGGTGAAAAACTTGGGATGGGGTTAAGCTTAGCCTGCTGAAAAGATCATCAGAACTAATGGATTCAATGCTCTCACATGTAAATTTGAGCTATAGTGTGGGGAAACATTATAATTTATTTGGAGTCATGTTTCTGGGCAGCTGATGAATTTTAGTCTAAAAGTGTCTCTCTTTTAGCTCTGTTTTTTGGTCTCTACCATCATTTGATACATTGCTCTTATTATGAAAATAAGAATTATAGCTGCTTTAAAAAAAATCATTGAAAAAAAAAGACTAACTGCAAAGAACTGGCACAGGCTGAAGCTTACCAGCAAGAGACAGTAGCGTTTTCATAGCACTCATTTTAACACGTCATAGCAGGAGAAGCACACATGTAGCTAATAACATCATGGCTGCATCCCTGTTGTGTGTGCAAGTTCTCGGGCTCTGGTAATGTGATGTAATGACAATTAAATGTAACTGGACCATCATTAATATTATCCATTACAGCTGTGTTTTACTGCTGCAGCAGGCCAAATGTCTGCTTGTTTAATTCCACAGAAGTACAGCTTTGAAAATTAGCAGAGAACTGAAGAAGCACTGCTGTCTGCTGGTGCGTTTCTAGGACCTCTGTAAGGGAGTCTACCCCAGAAATCCTTTTTTAAAAACAATTTTGATGCCTTTTTATGCACTCTTGATACCATTCAAAGTACGTCTCAACTGTCAAAACATTTAAATGTGTACCTCAAAAATGGGTCGAAATCCCTCCACAATACCTCATTAAGACCTTAAGGAACACCTGGAAAAAAATCCATGCTGTGATTTGGTTTCAAAATGTTTTGACATTTGGAGATTTCTGCAAGAATTGCATTTTTTGGCAATTGGATGGCGAGCACTTGTGTTCTGGAAATTAATCAGAAACCCCCTTATTGTCAATATACAGTACCTATAAGCTCTACATCCTCTGAACGTCCGAGGTCTCTAGTTTGTGTTTTTAAAGTTTCATGAGGCTGTGATTATCCTAGAGGTCACATCAGGTCATTTTATACATTGAAGCCAATTAAAAAATGGTCTCACTACAATGAAATGGTTGCTATGGAGACTAACATCATCACACATGAATACAATTGGGCTCATTGAATCCATAAGAGTCTCATATTTCCAGTGATACCCAATTTCTATAATTCAAGACTGTTTATGGACCCCAGTATGCAGAAATACTCAAATACACAAATTTAGAATAGGTGAAAATAACACAGATATTCTGCAGGTGTTTGCCCCAAACTGCATGAGATTTGCATAATTTCATTCAGATACCTTGAGGTCAGAGGTCAAGAGACCTCTTTAAAAATGGACATGCCAGTTTTTCCCTTTCCAAAATGTAGCCTAACTTTGGAGCGTTATTTAGCCTCCTTCCTGACAAGCTAGCATGGCATGGTTGGTAGCAATGCACCAATTTCTTCGGTCTAGTTTCATATGATACCAATATCTCAGCTTTAAAACTGAGCCCTCTGAAAGACAGTATGCCAGCTGGGCCCGGATCGTTAGAGGAGTCTGTCTTCGCTGTCAGCCTTTATTGACAGCCAGCAGGAAATGTGACACCTTGGACATGTTTTTGGCACATCCCAGTCCTGTTGGTACACTGAAGATGCAGAGAGAAGCTGAGGTATAACCTCAGTGGCCCCTGGTCACAGAGGGGGCAGCATCACAGCGTTGACACGTTAACAGCCGCCTTTTAAAGCTTCTCAAGTTTTCCCACTGAGATCATTAGCAAGCTGTCACTCCACAGCAGCAATAACTTCTCCTCAGAGCCCTTTAATCAACAAGAGATTGACCCAAGAGAAGTTTGGCCCAAAATGTGATGGCATGTCTGGCACCAGAATCGCCTTGTTTATTGGGTGGACAGCTCTATTAAATGCTCATGCGCAGACAGCTTCAGGATCCATGGAGGGCAAAGAGGGTCACTTCTAGTTTAGTCCTGTAATTTTGTCTTCAGTCTGTTTCTCAGTTTTAATATTCACGCCGTTCTTGAAGAAGCTTCTTGTGTTTGTGTCAGTCAAGCACATTAACTCACACAATAATGCATATGGCATTGCTCTTTACTGGCATTTCTTAAAAAAGACAGTACAAAAATATTTCTCTACCTTTCCTTCCCAGCCTTCCCAAACCTACACGAGTGTTTCCTAAATTAGCGCCCTCATTGGTGGCAGGAGATCGACACGTGTAAACAACCAAGGCACAAAACTACTTGGTAGATTTAGGAAAAGATTGTGTTTTGGGTTAAAATCAGAACATTTGTCACATTACTTCACTTCCGTATGTAAATAAGTATATGACGTGTGATACTGCGTGACATGACTGCCTGCTTTGCTCCCGTCATAATTACTACGGCCACTAGAGGTTGCCGCCTAACAATAGATCTTTTTCACAGCAGACATTTTGACTTGTCATTGCATGAAAAGCACAGGTGCATTTACTGTAATAACATTAATGATGGCTGCATTCCAGTGAGGGGAGGTCCTGGTGTCGTGCATGCTGGCTCACTGGAATAGCTTACTGGTACACTTAATGGAACTAAGCCATCATTAATTTTATCAATTTCACTTGTGCTTTTCCTGCGATGATATGTCAAAAATGTCTGCTGTGTAAAAGGTCTATAAATATGGGTCATAATAAGCTACTTGTACAAACCACCTGGTGGGGAGAACAGTCTCTTCTGCCACGTAACTCAAGGCATAAAACTAGCTGCTCAAATATTGATGAAACTTCATTTTTCATTATGCCTCATAACGGTGTATTTCTGCACTTTTAGAAAGAAACTGCATCATTAGTGGGGGACAACATGATCAATCCTAAAACCAAGAGGTGCACTATTTCTGACATATTTCTGATGCTTTTTCCCATAAAACTTTTAATTTATGTAGAAAGCTGCCCGGCAGCACATTCAATCAGTCATATTATTCCATAACATAAATCACATCTTTCAATATCTCAACTGTGGGATCAAATCTGATTTGTGCTTTGAAAAATATACCTTTCCATTTGTGTGTGTGTGTGTGTGTGTGTGTGTTAAGCAATTCAGACGTTGTCATGCCTGTCATGAATAGCCGAACATAATCTATTATCTTAAATGGTTTTGTTTTCTGCAGTACTTTTTGTTTTGAAAATGTATTTATTCGATACTTGATGCTAAAACTAGGAAACCATCAAAATATGTCATCACTTGAGTTCTCTCCAAAGCATCAGGTTCAAAGCAAAATACTGCAGATTTACCTCTTTTATGTCAAATTAAAATAAAGTGCAACCTGTAAATATACAGAGTGTGTAAAGCTTCCTCCAGTATTAAAGGCTTATCCTCCAGCGTTTCCCACACAGTGTTCCTGCTGCCATTGGTTGCTTCTAATGTGTTAATCAGATTCTTCCTGCACTGTTACGCCCATTGTTCTGAACATCGCAGCGGTCCTGGCGGGCTCGACTGCTGTGCACAGATGGTGTTTCCTCTCTGTGACACCGTCAGGGATCCTTGTTGGCTTGAAAAACGGATTCGTTTTTTGTGGTGGTAGAAAATATAAGATCCACCTGCTCTTTCTGTTTGAATGCAGGTGAACACCGTATTAACCTCGGCCATTAAATTCTCCTCAGTCACGAGGGAGAGAATACAGAGCTAATGAGGGGCAGCACACTGGTTAATGAGCATGACATGATGTTGGACTTTTACCAACTTTTTTGCTGGTGACCAGTGGGAACTTTCGTGACAAGTCTACACTCCTGGGATATTAATACTGCTGTTGCTTCTAGCACAGCCCACTGCTGTTGAATACTGAGGGCTGAAAACGAAAAAACAAAACAAAAACAACCATGTTAATAAGTAGATTTCGCCTTAAAACAATTTTACAAACTAACTTAATTCATTCTAGAATTAAATAAATAAGTCTAGCTCAGCTAGAGCTTGAAATGTCCTTTCCCTCAGGTATTTTCTAAAGATCAGCATGATTTTTTTGGGGGTCTGGTTAAGGCTGCATTCAGACCAAGAATCGCAATCAGCTGATTCGCCGCAGGGCCGTCCAGCTGTTTGGGAGTGTAACTTATGGCTGATTTGTTGTTTACTTTAACCCCCAATGTACCACAGGTAGACTTTATATTTCACAGTTATTGTTTCCGTCGGAGCGTTGTTATGAGCCGAGATTTCCGAGCGCGTTTGAAGGCAGCTTCATTTCACAGCATCACAGAAGAAGAGAGAAAAAAAAAGACGAGGGGCCGTGCTTTGTTTTGGAGCTTGTTACTCAGCTACTCCTGGGCAGATAAGTGTTTGTTTTTAGTTTTTTACATGTTACATGCGTTGCGTTTCTCCAAAAGTTGAATCTGGCTCAACTTTTCGCCACAGGCCGCTCGCTGCATGCTGCATGCAACAAATGTACTTATTTTAACCCAAACCACGATCTTTTCCTAACTAAACTGTGATTAACCATGTGTTAAAAACTGCGACCGTTACATTTAGCTATGAAGACGTGTTGATCTCCTGCCACCGAGGCGATAATTTAGGAAACGCTCTTGTGGGTCGTATTAGAACGTAGGAACAAATTAGCTATGTGGTCGTATAGTTTGGAGGACTTGTTGTGTATTTGTATTTAAAAGCAGGGACACTTTTGTGGTTAAGAAAATAAGATGTGAGGAATGAACATAATGGCTTGTTATGGTTGAGATTTTTATTTAGTATTTTTTGACAGTGTTTGTTAGATTGGAAGTGTTAGATAGAGCTCAGAGTTTGAGTTTTTAAAGGCGATAAGCTTCTGCACCTGATGAGGTAATGACTTTATTATCCAAACTTTTCCCAAGGAAGTAAAAAATCTTTACACTCAGGAAATTATTTTTTCCAGTAATGCAATAGATAAGATTATTGAAAAAGCGGCACAACACTGCATTAAGGGTTTGATTCTCACGATTACTTTCTTTATATTACAAAAGGCTCTCTGCAGACGGTGATGAGGGTTTTGTGTTCCCAGTTTCTCCTGCTAACACCCGCTGCTGCACTCCACCATCAGATTATGTTATTTGAATGTATGTATTTGAGTTTATTACACTGGGTAATCCATCTGCTTTTGTTCTTTTCAGTAGCTGTAGTGAAGCGTCTGCAGTATGTTTGCTCGTTTTGTAGGTTTAATGTTTGAGCCTCTTTTTTTTTAATTACAGCTAGAGAGAGAACACTATTCTTCTCATATTTTATAATATGTCATCTTTCAGCACAGCGGACGAGCAATTCCTCTGCCCGTCTAATATTGCCGTGGATGGTTTTCATAGACTGTATAAAATATGGACGTGACGTCACGTTTCTGAAGAGCCACAATTAAGCTCAATATGGGTGGCTCCAGATGGCACCATCTTGGCAGTGCCTGTCGCTGTCTACCTCCTGGGTAATCCGAAAATCAGCAAAGAGGTGGAGCGGGCCGAATGAAGCCTACAATCTATGCTATCCACCTGTGACGGCACCCACCTGTCACTCAAACTGGCCTTGCCCTTAATCATGCAGAACTTTAAGTCTTAATATAATTTAAACTGGTGAGTTATGTAAAAATTAAATCCCTGTACAGTTGTCACAGTTGTCACCAAAACCATTTGTGTATCAGGCTGTAAACATGTTTATTTATGCTGTAAAGTTGGGCATTTTAACACGAGGGTCTATGGGGACTGACTCTGTTTTTCAATCACACACAGGACTGTAACCCAGGAGACCCAAGTTCACGTCCCATTTGGGGAAAAAAAGTCAAAGTTGTTATTTTTAAACTCAGTCATGTGACATCCGACGTCACGTCCGACTTCACAACATAACTGCATCCAGTATTTGTTGTTGTGTTTTTGTGTGTGACAGCTGTATTTATAACACAGAAGTAGGGATTGTAATGCAATCCCAGTGTTTTTCAAGTTGTTTTGTTGCCTAAACCGAACAAAGTATTTTTGTTGCCTAAACCTAAACCAAAGCAGTCACAGTGTTAATCACGATGTTAACGACGTGTGTATCACACGACCGGCGAAACAGAAGTAGGGATTTTAATGCAATCCCAGTGTTTTTTTTACTCACCATACCAAGTCATTTTGTTGCCTAAACCTACAGAAGTAGTCCCGTTTCACAACGTTGTAATCATGACGTTAATGACAGCGGAAAACACAGCAGAGGGCAGAACATGCATGTGTTTAAAACAGGCGTAAAACACGTATGATATCATAGGAACTGCGTTGCATATAGACGCTAAAGGGGCACCACTGACTAAGCTACCATATTTGATGAATTGGAGTTGGGGTTGTTTCTCAGTACCCTCAGTATTATTCAGATTTCATGTGTAGACTCCTCCGTGGCTTAAACTTTGAGCCATTATAATGAGGTGAAATGATGCATTGAACAAAGCTACTGAATGGAGATGTACCTTTCAGAATAGAGTATAAATGTTCGTGAGCATTTAATTAAACTGTATGGTGCATGATATATTTAGAGTAAGATCAGTTGTTTTATCATTAAGGCTCTGCTGTACACCAGCCTCTCTGAATCATCACAATATCTCCTTCCTGCTGCAAGATGTCCATTCAGAACACCAGATTTTAATGAAATGTAAAGTGAATTCACACTTTGTGATCACCATATTTCCAAACCCTTAAGTCATAAAAAATAGATTTTTCAGAGGTTTCCTGAACCCACACACACACGTCACTCCAAGAGATTTACAGCAGTCCTTTGCAGGAGATGTGTTTTCATGGAGGGAAACGCAATTAACCGAGCAGTCAGCGGGGATCTCAAATGAAAAGTCACATTTTTGATGAGTTCATTAGATTTCAGAGGAATGTGGTGCGACGACGGAGGGACCCTTTGGCAAACAACTGGTGAACATGCAGATTAACAAAACAAAACTGGCACCGAGTGATTAAAACATATTTGAGGAGGGATTAGAGAAGGTTAACAGATGCTGTGCTGGGTTTTACTAGATCCGCCGAACACTTCATTTTATGTAGACTCACGTGTGTGCAGATGACAGAAAGGAAAATGTCTACGTGCAGATTTTTTAATTGGTTTTCACTAATTTTTCTGTTTGAAGATAAAAACCATTGCTGCTCACTATTCATTCATATTTAGTTTACAGATGACTTTGATGTTTCTGCATGATGATTGAAATGAATTGTAATAATCTGCTCACTGATGTTGCACTGGCAATATTTTTTACTCTGCAGCTATTGTGGCAATTAAAATGTCAGGGAGAGAGAAAAAAAAAAAAAGTCTTCCGAACACAGACAGGCAGGACGCTGCAGAGCAGATCAGAGAGAAAGGAAATGAAATTCACTCCGAGAGGCGGCATATTTAACACTTGACCCCATTATGGAGAGTGAGCACAGAGGTGTGGCTCTGCTTTTCTAGCCTTTGCACTGATGATGTTCATTTTAGAACATTACATGATCTTTGGTTGGGATTCATGGCCTACTTTCTGCTGTGATATCCACGCTGTCAAGATCAGACACTCAATTAATAACTTGAATATTTATCACATCGCTACTCTCCGCTTTCTTTTCCAGTATTTTATTATTTTCCAAGATTATTTCGAATAACTCAACTCAAAGCGTCTTGTTCAAAACTATGAACTTGTAACTAGTTGCAACCCTTTACTGATCTCCTGAGAAGAACTTAAATTAATACTTCACGCCAAAAATGATGATGATTTGTATATAAATTACCCAACCTGTGTTATCTTTTACTCATCCAAGTAAAGTGTTAAATACTAAGGTTTTAGCGAAAATACATGTATTTGGGAAGTACTGAGCATACGACTGCAAAGTAAGGTTTTGAAAACTAAAATTCAGATTTTAGAAGTTTTCAATCTTGAGCCCTATTCGGACAGGATTTGTGTCTCTAGGGGAGGTAGGGTAATTTGGTACTTGTGCAATGCAGTAATTTAAATCCCGTCCGGATCGCACATGGCAGTTTTTTCCCCACCAGCCTGGTATTAATTCCAGCAGCAAAAACCTCCTGTTTTTCAGCGCAGCCGTTGGTCCACTGATAATTTTAATCCCGTCCGGATGCACTTTGGAGTTAGCGTCTGCATATTCTGCATATCCATGTCAGGTTTATTTACAGGTGATTTCAATAGAGGAGCTGTCATGTAGGACTTTATTTATTTTGATGCGTATGGAGGCTCCTCTTACCCACACCAGCAGCCCATAAGAAGAAGACGTAAAATAAAATCCATCAGAAGAGCCAGGTCCCACAAACTGTTACGATGGGCCGTTGTAATGTCAGCTACAGGTAAACAGTGTAAGTTGAAAGCTAAAACATAATTACCATAAAAAGCACAGCTGTGATCCAGTGCTCACGGCTGGAGCATGGCGGCCCGTCCGCAAGATCCTGTAAAATATTACCCAGAGCTCCATTCAGCGCACATGCTACATGGCGGGTGGTTCAAGTCCAAGGGTGGACTGGCCATCAGGATATTCATGACTTTTCCGGTCTCGTCAGGGCCGGTGTTGTGTCTTTTTTTGTCGTGCCGCAAAGCGTGCTGAGATAACAAATTACTTTAAACGGTCTGCTTGTTAAATTTCATCCGACCCCCTGTAATTTCGTATTGGCAAAAAAGCCATCCAGAACTGAGGAGCATGGCTATTTTGTAATACTAATCCCGTCCAAATAGGGCTTAAGACTAATAAAACAATGTTTGCAGTGTGATGTTAGATTGACCTGTTAGTGGGCCCAGGGGCACAAACAGTCATCCTCATGCATCATGCATTGTGTTATGATTGTGACTGGTAAGTAGTGTACATAGAGTACTGGACAGTCGGTTAATCAGAGCGTTTTTTTTTTTCTCTGGAAAAGCTGCCTGCTGCTGGAAACAAGTTTCATGAGAGTGCAGAAAGTGAATCAAAGATAGGGGCTGAAAAACCACAACAAGGAGCTAAAAGAAACTAAAATGCTCCGTAAAGCCGAGGGGAACTGCAGAGTCGTGTGGTAATTCTCTGTTGGTTTGTCACCATGAGCAACCCTTTACACATTACATCAGTCATTTGATCTATTGTTGATATAAAAATATTGATTAGTGCAGCTGGTGTGTGTGTTATTTGCACAAATATGATGAGGCTATATGAATATGTGTTAACCCAAGGATTGTAGAACACAAAATGATTTTTTTTTTTTTAAACCTAACGCAGCCTTACACTTCATGAGATGGTTGGCATGCTGGTCCGTATGTGGTAGCCATGGCAACGTGGCTTTTGTAAATGGAGTTGCCTGTAGTGTGTAGGGTTGGAGAGAGGTTAGATATGATGCACACACGTGTGATGTGGACATAAGCCTCATACTCCCTGCGCATGCTAATGTCCGGCCGCGGCTGGAGACGCTGAGCAGCCCCGAGGCGTTCTCCCGCAGTCTGTTGACACGCTTCCTGTCAGGAGTGACAGATTCTTATGAAGCCGAAAGGATTCAGGAGTGGAAAAAAACAAAATAAGGTGGGTAGGTGAGGACGGTTCCCTGAACACTGCTGGAGAAAATAAATGCTTGACGGTCAGATAGTTTTAGGTTGTTTGTGGCTGGATTTACCTGGTCAGGGGGGAAAAAAATCAAAGCTTACAGCGTGAATCGCTGAGCAAGCTGTTGTCCTCTGAGGCTGAAAGGCTTTCGAATGTGAGAAACATTCTCATTACCTCTGGGTTAAAGGGGCATTAAATGATCTTGACTTTTTAGACCCAAGTACATTTGGTTCAATACAACTCTGAATCTGGCTCTTGGTTGCCAGACTCATGATAAATGAACAAAATCTCCTGAAATGTGCTGATACGAATCTGGGTGTGCTGCTTGTTGGAGCTGCTTTTCAGCCTAAACTAGTCCAAGTCTGCACCCTCAATTAGTATGTTTACATGCACACTATTATTCCACTGTAATCCACCATTGTAATCAACGATGTGTTGCACAATGCACAACGGAAGTAAACCGTAGTAGCAATTTGATCGCATTTATTACCTGCAAGATATTTGTTTTTATCCAAAAAACAAGTATGGACCAACTATTAACGACAAAAAGACGTAGAAGACAATTACGTGTCGGACTCCATCTTCTCTTTCCAACCTGTAGAATAAGACACGCCTACTTTGGTTCATAATTCAGGCCAAGGAAAACCTGATATTTTTTGGAAGCAAGTTTTTGGGTTCCGAACCAATTTAT
>JAOVVB010028483.1:0-15714 GCA_028570985.1 Heterobranchus longifilis
TATTAGAAAGAGTAACGGGAAGCTAACGTTTTGTTGTTTTGCCACAGCGGAAGTTAAATTTACCGGACTGCTTTCTGCAGAGTGACTGACGTGCGTGGTCCTCCAGCGCTGCACCCTTAGCAACGCTCTATTTTACATGGCAACGCTCTGCTATGCATAGCAACGGTGTGCTATACTTGACGACGGTCTGCTCTTCAGAAATAACAGACCTCGGAATGTCGTCATTGACCAATCAGAATGCAGTATTCAACAAGGCCTTGTAATAATCGATTTTATCGAATGAATTAACTGAAACTGTCACCGTGTCCTACATCTGTTTCTCCAAGTCAGCTGAACAAATATTCAGAATGATAGCTGCTGGGTGGTGGAGTTTATTAATAGTTGATACTTACGCCTGTCACTCTTAGCACTCCTTCCACAGAGGAGAAGAGCAGGTAGAGAAGCCCAACAGCTACCAGCCGGTGCACTGTGGTACCCAACCTGGGCCTAAAAGTGAGGGGGAAAACTGTTCAATTATACAGGGTGTGTACAGTTTTTTAAGAGTAAAATTCAAGCACTTTCAAGGTGTCTAAACGAAACAAATTCCAGACTCTCAAAGTCTTTGTCATCAAATGCAACTGTGAAAAAGTAAAGTTCACAGAATTCCTTTATATCCAAAGCAACCAATGTATATTGTCAACTTTGTTTATTTTACCAGCTGTTCATATTAACTTTGTATGTTTTATCTGATGTGAGACGCCAGGAAACAACAAATATGACGACGAGATTGTTTCGTTTCATTCATTCATTTCATTTCTTCGATTGTGAAAATAAAACACCAGATTATGTTGAAAATCAGACATTTTTCAAGGAGTATATTTGAATTTAATCATATTTCTAACCGTGAAAACACAACAGTTACGCATTTTCCAAACTTACAAGAGTTTGTATGAACCCTGATTTTACTAAGAAATGATTGAAATGAGTATTAGCAGCAAGTCCTCCACTGCTTTTCTAATTTGTAAAGAATAATGACTCCTCATTTTAAAGGAGAAGCAGATGATCTTCAGCAAGTTTAAGTATTGAAACATAACATGGTGCAAAATGTGAGTTTCAAAAGAGTAAACATACTTGACTATGCCATAGCCAAGACTGACAATGAGGACCAGGATTCGGGCGAGAGATCTTTTGAGTGCTGAGAGCAGCTCAGCAAAAATGACAGCACCTTGAACTGTGAAGAGAAAAACACATAAATAAAATGATGATTATATATCAGACTGAAGTAAAGAGATAAGAGGGGAAAAAAAAAACATAATTCCACAGACAAGCAGATACATCAAATCAACCAACCGTAGTCTCCTTTGTAACGGATGCTCTGGTATTCTGAGTAAAACACAGCTTTTTCCAGCATGCCCAGGATGATGACAGCGCCGATCCAGAACTGGATCCGTAACAGATCCCTCCAGTAGCAGGCACACCAGAAGAGCCAGAGAGCTCCGAACAACACGTATACAATGCACATGACCATGAAGAACTGTGATGATGGAGAGGAGAGAAAAGCTTTGGATATCAAGGTCCGGCTATAATCTCTCATGACCAGTACCAAAACTGTCCTATTCAGGCTTATTTATTATTTATGTGAAACTTGACTCAATAGAGAGCTTGAAGATTAATTCTTGACTTTGGTAGGGCTGTACTCGACCAGAGAAATTCTTAGTCGACGAACTCCAATATGATTTTGTTGACTAATCGATCAGTTGATTTAATCGACGGATCTGTAAAACAAAGAATCGTGCAAAAGCACCATTTTAAATCTTTGCAGTTTGACAAAAAAATATCTGTAACTAGTTGTTTCTGAAGCTTTCAACCACATGCACTCCACAGTCAATTTAAGTCAATTTGACTTATATTACATTATATTTATAGCCCAATATCACAAATCCTAAATTTGTCTCAGGGGCTTTATAATCTGTACAGCATACGACCCCTGTCCTTTACATGTATGTCCATTACAGCCGTTGCTGACCTTGTTGTCGATGCTAGTAGCTGTTGTGCAGTTAAATTACTGCTAACATGGGCAGGATGCAAACTATTATTCGAGAGATTTGCAACAATTCCTGTGTCCAGCAGCTCTACGCCGTGTTTCCACTGGCACACGGATGCCCATGTATGTGAATGATCTGTGTAGTTTTCAGGCGTGTTAGTCCGTCCTCACGGTGCTAAAACACTTGTGAGGACGGAGATCGTTTTCATTTTAAATCGCTGGTTTAAAATGAAAACATATTATTGTGGCTGTAACATGAGGAAGACCACAAGATGTGACTGAAAGCTTCAGAAACAAGAAGTAGGTTGGATCTTGTCTTGAGATTTTTTTCTGTATGTTTCAATTTGAAAACTACGGTCTGTTTGCCCCAGACTGTAATATCATTTATTTATACAACATACTGTTTCTGACACAATACAATTAGTGTTTATTTAAGAAAACCCTCCCTTTATATAATGTATAGTACATACCATCATCTGGGGCCAGTCTGCTGGAGAAGAGTAGTCATGTGGTCCCTTCATCTCAACTTTCACTGAGGAGACAGAGAGAGAGAGAAAGTCACTAAAAAATTCTCAATTATCACATTTTTTGGTCCCAATTTATCTGGAGATTGTAAAGCTTTTGGAGTGAAATGAGTCTCTCACTTGTGAAAGCAAAGTTGAACTGCTCCGTCGCGACGTCTTCATCGTCGACTCCGTGGAACAGCGGCTGCACCTTCACGATGAACAGATACGGACTGTCCTCCCACGCTTTGGCCACTGCACTGATATCCTGCAAAAACATGTTCGTGAGCAAAGAACCACAAGGGTTATTATTCAAATATTTATATTTGTTTTCACATATATTGCACAATAGTACTTGATACTCCAAAATAAGATAGAAATATAAAAACAGATGATTGCTAGGCGTTACAAACCGGAAGTGAAATACAATTTCAATACAGTAAATTGGCACGAGGGATGCGACAGTGGGGAATTCTTTTCCACCGGTTAATAAACTTGTGACAAGACCGGTATTACCGGATACACTGTAAACGCACCACAGATGGACGCGCTCCAGTGGAGCTTTTGCTGCACGGATCATTTTGGCAGCCGCCGGGTACAGAGACGAGGCAGAAGGCACTTAATGAATAAATAAATAAATAAATAAATAAAGGAAATCCTTCAAAAGGAGTAATGAGCAATAAATGCACATGTAAGGTGCCAGATCATCTCTCCTCCTTACTGCAGGATGTGCAGAGCATTACTCTAAACTGACAGTGTATTATAACGAGATTGGACCCACACACAAAAGTAGTCCAGAATTAAAATTACTTTTCAAGGGACTCCGTAGGACATGACCTCTGATAAAAAACATAAAACATTTGCATTAAAAGTAAAAACAACTTGTCTTACCGGCTTGTCGGGCCAAATAAGGCTCTGATTCGATGGGTCACTCTAAACAGAACAGAACATGGTGTTAAAGTCAACAACACAAACAAACAAAAACATAGAAATGCTTCATAGAGTTTGGACATTTGGCAGTGTAAAATAAATACTTTTCATTGGTTAAATATTTGTAAAAACTGATGACAGACGTAAAGGATGACCAATAGCATTAAGTTATCAAAAAAAAAGACAAAATATGGAGATACAAGGTTTCTGCCTGACAGCATTGATATATTACCTGATCAGCTTTATTTGAGAGAATGTATTAAAATGAGGCACTGGTGCTTACTGAGGTTTTTGCAATATTTACACATGTGTATATTTTTCTGTTGCCTGTTTACATTCATCTAATTATGACTAATGGAACTACTGAAACTATCTAACTGGACTATCAAACTGCAAGAAATAAAAGCAAGAAAAAGGAAAAGCTGTTTGGTCACTGAGTGGAAGAAGCTGCACATATTCTAAAAACACAACCGGACAACCAGTGACTCACCTTTGGACTCGTGAGAGGCTGGTATGGGTTGAAGTCTGGGTAATACACCTAGGTGAGAGGATAAAGAAATATATGTTTATAGTATATGTAGCAAAATAATTTAAATGCTTGATGAAAAAGAAACATTTTCATGATGTTACCTGACGTTAGATAACTGCTGCACTAATAAACACTGAGGTTAAACTTCCTGTGTATACATAGTGATGATAAATTGTGCAACCCTTGTGTTTGTGTGCCGTCCATTGTAATACAGGTCTTTTGTCTTGGTCACAAACCTTGGGTAAGAAGAGGGAGGAGCAGTTCTCGGAGTACATGTATCCCTGACTGTAGAAACCACTCCAGCCGTCCTTCAACATGTGGTCCATACCAAACATGTTCATCGCTTTGTTGTCCTACAGACAGGACAGAGAGGGAGAAATCACTCTCACTGTGCACTCCTTTATTATCTAAAACTATACAGATGTTGCAACATTACGCAAAATTAATGGAGGGCCGTGTTAACTTATTATTTTGTATTGATCTTGTTCTGATTTGTAAGTTTATCATGTTTGATTTAATTTGATTTGATTGAAACGGTCATCACTTGAGTGAGAAAATGGAAAAGTTACGTTAACATAAAGACTATAGGAGAAAAAAAGGGGGCGGGACTTGATAAGTATCAACTTCTTCTACAGACAATTGGAAGTTAATGTGCAGATGTACTTCGAGTATGTCCGTTTGTTGACTAACAGTTTACTATTTGGATAATATTGGATTAATTTGGGAGTTTTTGATTCATTCAAATTTAAAAAATATTGTAAAATAAATTGCTGTATCTTGTTTTTTGGAGGAACGTGCGCTCTTGCCTTGCTTGAAGTCATTCTTCTAGCTGTTTTAGAAACCGGTTTTGAGCGTGACAGAAGAAGACACTGAACTTTCAACACACATCTGAATGAAAGATGTCGTGGTCAGGCTACAGGTGACCTCGATACGTTCTCACTATTTTTGCCGCCCTGCTTCGAGACCGACAGCGACGCGGTACATCAAAAGCCAAAGCAGCAGCTGAGTTTTGAGACGCTTCTGGACAAAAAGAGCCAGCGCTGGCACAAAGACGGACGAGGAGCCCAAGGCCACGAAAACACTTTGAGGAAGGACAGACACCAGCTGCTCTGACTGACTGTTGATGCTGAATGTGAATCCAAAATCACTGAACTGCTGAAAAGCCCAGGAGGTGAACTTTCTGACCGGGAAAAGTAAGGGTGTAAATCTTTTGATATGATTGGATTTAAAATAGATTCTTGATTCAGAATCTTCTCCAGTCGGCTGTGCGCTAATAAAGGCGGTGTGGCAGATTATGGCATGAAAGCAGAGTAAAGTGTTTATACGATTGTGGCTTTTTATATTTGAAAATGTTATATCAACTGACTGCAATAATGTAAACACACAAAGGCAAACCTATGACAAAAGGCAACATTTATTCATGCTAAACTTGCACAAATAAACACTTTTCACTGAAACGTTTTTTTAGTATTTCTCAATTCTCAGTGACTTCAAGAATAACAAGTTCAAGTTATGCAAAAAATAAAAATGACCGCTTTCCCATTGCCAGGAGACGAGTACGCCTTTCTGTTTTTTTTCCTGGTGTGTCACGGACCACGGTCGACGTCACGGACGCTCTGGAAAACAGGTGTTCACTTTTCCTGCTAAAGCTTTTCCATGCAGTGCACAAAACTGCAAACTCTGCTGTAAATTCACCTGATATCTTTATTAAACTTAAACTCTTCCCCGCTCTGAGTGCCTGCATTCACAGTCATGCATTGCACACGTAAAGTGGTGAAAATTAGTGTGTTCATCCAGGTGTGCATTAATGCTGATCGGAGCCGGAGCCGATAAATATCGTGACTACTGCAAAGTAATTTGTCCCGGGAGTGAATGGTGATTGTAACCTTTCCCACTGGACACAAAAGCCAGATGTTAGCAGGTGTCAGTGGGTTTTTTTGGCCAATATGCATGCCAAAACAAACAGTTGAGACTCAGTCAATACTCACTGGTGTGTTAAAGACCTCATTGTAGCAAACAGAGGAGCGCAGGTACCAGCTGATGTTGAAGGCCAGGTTTCTGTCACATGACGCCATGTCACCCTGGACTGCAGAGAGATAAAAGATGACTGCAGTCACTCAAAGGGTGGAGCACTGTTTTATTAGACAGTAATAACCTCCAGCTGTTCCACATCATCATGTTACAGGAGTTACTCTGTGTGTTGTAATCTTCTTTTTTTGTGTACATCCCTCATCTAGTTCTATTTCAAAAGGTGACTTTTGCTGCATTGCATCCTGGTCTATTATCTGCTACAGTGGGAGTAGAAATCAGTATCTCCCCCTCATTTACAGTATTATGGATTTCTCACTTTATGACTGGTAAATGCTGATGCAAACTGACGTCTCTAGAGAGAAGAAATGGTCTTTCATTCTGAGGGACTGACACATTAAAATCTGACGTTTACAATCAGATGTTACAGACTGCATTTTCTCCTTTCAAAGTCCGTTGCAAATATGCTGAAAATATCATAATCTAGGCTATGTCTGGTACAGTACCATGAACACTGAAATAACTGCGACAGCAATACATTATTTATGTAATAACACACAAATCAGCATATGTCATGTCAAGTCACCATGTGGACTAACAGTGGCAGCAAACACCAGGATGCATATGTGGTTCTATGGAGAGCGCTATGCAGAGAAGAGGAGACTTTTCTACCAGGACAGTGCGACTCATCTGTATGGTGCAGATAAGATGCTATCCAACAATATTTTTATCATTCAAACGCTGACATTTTGTTCGCAGTGCCAAGAGGTTCCCTGTGCAGGTTTTCCAGGAAAATCTGCCCTGCAGGCTGCAGGATGTCCGGCTTATACGTAATGTTCGGAGTTTAGCCAGTGAGGGTCATAAACTCGCCATAAAATCGTGGGACATGAATTTCAGCACAACAATGCCATTCCAGCTGACATTTAAATGTTCAACCCAACACAACTGAGTTCCTGTGAGAGTAGAGTTACTGCTTTTTATTTATTTATGTTTTTCAGTAAAACCTGCTTGAGATGTATTGTAACTGGGTGAAAACTAAGAGATGTGAAGCCAGATCATCCCCCAGGATTTAGAGCTGCAATGATTAGTCGATCGACAGAAAAATAATTATTTTGATAATCAATTAATCGTTAAAGACAGAAAAATGGCAGAAAATTCTGTTTTCAGCTTCTTCCATATAGATATTTCCTGCTTTTCTCTGGTTTATATCATATTAAAATGAATATCTTTGGGTTTTGGACAAAAAAAAAGACATTTAAAGACGTCACCTTTGAGTGACTTTGAGAAACTGGGATGAACATTTTTCACGATTAATGAATAATAGAAAATAATCGTTATTCAGCCCTACCAGGAACTGCATACCATTTCAAAGGAAAGAGACACAAAGGGCTTTCTGTACAGAACAACTCATTTGTCTGTTGTACTCATGTACTGCTGTATTGTATTAACTGACTTCGGTCAAATGCAAATGACGAATTGTGGTTAATACTTTTTTAATTTAGCTGCCTGATGGGTGGAGTTTGCCACTGAAAAGACAACAGGTGCCAGAACAAACACCTCCAACAACATTCCTGTGACATTCCTGTGACTCACAACTTGTCTGACAGTATCTGAATGTTCGATGTTCTGCCCATCAGAGGAATGATCTTTGTACTTTGTATATTAAAGTGGATGCAGATGCAGGAAGTAGCCTATAGGTAAAGGGTACCCTCATTGTTGGCACACATCATACAATCCTGTTAGTGGAAAAAAAAAAAGTCAAACTACTTACACTTCATGAAGATGGTGGTGTTGGCGTAAAGCGTCTTTCGAAACACAGCGTCCTGTGTCTGAAAACACAACAAAGACAAATCGTTCTTATCTAATTATAATTAAACTCAGTCAGATGACATGTTAATATCAGCGCTCCTGTTTTTAGTCACCTCAGGCCGGCCACACAATCATCAAAAATCTGGATACATTTAAGATTATACAAAAGATAATACCACGTGGATACAATATTATTTTATTTTGTGAGATAAATCATGAACAATTAAACTGAGGATAGTAATTAGCCATGGTCAGCTTTTTCATGAGCGTTGTGCGAACTACAAGGGGTGGACACTGGACACAATTAAATGTAGGGAACTTTTTTTTCTTTTTTTAACAGCTGTTGACTGACTGTGTAAAATGCCTATAAAAGTGGATGTTTTTAATGGACTACTACCCTGGCTCCAATAACAAGGTAGGGTGAGGTCAATCTGAAACACAAATCTACTTCCTCATAAGACGACCCAGCTCAAACATACACGACTGCATTTTTTTGTACTGCCCTTATTCAAACAGTAGTTAGTAGCAGAGGTGGAAGAAGTACTCAGATTTTGTACATAAGTAAAAGTAGCAAGTAGTAAAAGTAAGTCCTGCATTCATTTTATGTTTACTTAGGTAGGCCCATTTCAGAATAATGTATATTATTGAGTTACAATTATTTAAGAATTAATGTTTTCATCACTTTAATGTTGAAACTGGTAATATGGGGTTAATAGTTTTTAATAGTTTATTTTATTTGATATGGACATCACCGTAGCATTAGAATTGTATCATACATTTATACACAAGAACCTGATGCACTGTGTTTGCAGCTTTAAAATAGAAAAGGAAAATAATGTACATCCACAAAAATGCATCCACAAATACATACCCAAAACAGAATACAAAATACAGGTGTATCTACATGGGTATTAGGTGTGAGAATACATCATAATGTATTTGTTGATTATATTTTGTATTATTAAGTTGCATATGTAAATAGCAACTAAAGTTATCAAATAAATGCAGAGTAAAAGCGACATTTGCCTCTGAAAGGTAGTGGAACAGTAGTCTGAAGTAGCAGAAAATGTAAATACCCAAGTGAAGTACAAGTACCTCAAAATTAGTACTTGAGTAAGCCAAGGCTATACTTTCAACAGTAGCTCCTTCTGTCGGTAATAACCGGTTGAACAACATAAGACATGTTTTCTAATAGAATGGCCTTTCTTTCTGTTTGTATATTCCCCTTTCCTCTGTAACACACTTGTAAATAACGTTCAGACAGATGACCTGCTTTTACTAAATTCCACTGGTAGCATATTGTATTTGCACTGCTATGTAGCAAGAGGTAACAGAGGTTAGTTGACAGGCAGCTATTAAGAAAGCTCATTCCGAATGACAAGTCCATCTTGTCAGACGATTAAAAACATAACTGTGAAATTAGCATAGCGTGTCAGTGTGTCTAAAATGTGAATTATACAGCTGAATTAAGGCTTGCTAGGGGCTAGTTAGCTACCTCGGCTAACAGCTGCTATGGAAGATTTAGCACGACAGGCTGGATAATAACCGTAAAAATGCATATGTTGAAGGTGTAACACTGACCGAGTTGATCTCCACGTTCCATACGGAGACCTCTGCCGCTGTCCCGAGACGGAAAACTAATGCGAAAAGCAGAAAACATAACCGATGCGACTGTGCATCTGGCATCTTCATTTGTGCATCTACTCCAGGTCAAACACTCGTCGTATCCGCCTCCAGTTCCGTCTGGCTATAATTCAGTGTCACCACAAGATGGCGACAGAACACCAGAAAAGTGGTTAGCTTGGAAAAAACAGCAACTAGCATGTTGCTAATATCATATATGCTAAGATCTAGCTAAAGATTACCCCTTATTGTTTTATTAAATATATAAGTGTTCCTTACTTCTGCTCTCCGTCTATGTATAACATAGCCCTGAACCAAAATTAGTTTTCATTAAGGCAATTTTAAAATTAATTATTTAATTAAAGGAAAAAAAATGCATTTTCCTAAATTTGTAGCTAACGTTAGCATGGTAGATGGTAAGCTAGTTATCGCGCCCCTCTCCTCATATTTCCCATACCTTACCATACATGGAAGAAAAAAAACATTAATTTTCCATTAAAATATTTATATACAATAGAAGAAGCATTTAAATCTTATATGAAGAGGTGTGTCCTATTTAGCCAGTGAAGTAATAATTTTCGGTACTGATTTGGAGTCACTGGATCACCTTACATGGAAGGGATTTCCCATTAAAAATATTAATATAAAATATAAAATATGTGTCCTATTTAGCCAGTGTAGTAATTTTGTTGTTGTTGAAGAAACCATTATTTTTGCCATTATTTTCTATTCAAATAGTTGTGTAAAATACTAATAATAGATATTAGCAATCAAAATAAGTGTGAGACTAATTTAGTATATTATTACTTTAAAAAAATGCACTGACTAGGAAAAAGAGAAAAAAAAAGGTAATTTATTGAGGGTCCCTATGACGGAAGTAATTCAGTCGTAAGTTTAGTTTGAAAAGTCTTACCGGAAGTGATCGCTGCTGTCATGGGTTCTCGCTCTGTCGATGTCAAGAAGAGTTTACACATGAAAATAATGTAGTTAATGCTCAAACCAGAAGATCAAAACCGACTTTTAACGGCAGATGTTGTCTGTCTGCTCGAAATGGCGGAAGTTAACCAAGGTGTTATTATACATCCACGGAGCCACCCCGTTGTTAGGTATAGTTAAACCACAAACTGTTTTTGGCATCTCTGCAGAGTTTTATTATTGACCTTTGACTTTCACATGGCGTCTGTGTAACGTACCTCATGTCATACAGTGTGTTGATCATATCTAATAATAGCAGTGTTATTACATGCAGGATGAAACTCACCTGCATTTTGTAGGCAACTTTGTGGATTTTAAGTTTGTGTAGACCTACTCAAACAGTCACTCTGACAGGTATTTCAATTTAAATGTTTTTAAGTGTATATGTAGAAGTCATTGTGGACAGCCTAGGGGGAAAAAGCTTTGTTTCCCACCCTGTGTCTGGTATATAATGTGTATATTTAGTTTTCTCTCTGCTTGTTCCTCAGTGTCGTCCCAGATGATGAAGGCAAAGAAAAGTTCAAGAAGAGTAGCCATGTTGCTTTTTACAGGTATGTTGGGAATGCAATATACATTCTATAATGCACAATTTGTATTCACAAATACCTCTGTAATCATGTGTATTTTGCAGATCATAGCCTCATCAATACCGTGCTGTGCAGGTTAACTCTGGCACTTTTAATGCATTTTATATTTTATATTTTACTGTCACTTTTGAGGCGACAGACCGAGGGCCCCAACCTGCAGCACCGGGCCCTTTTGGACACCATGGTGCTCACGGAGAAGGGGGCTCGTTTTGAACACCGCTGTTAAATCAAAATCAAGCATGATTTGATCATTGCCATATTAAAAAAACTTTAAAAGTTACTGGTATTTTTTCTGGAAAAGTCACACGGTACATTGCATTTTCATTGCAAAGTTGTACGACTTTTTTTTAAATGAACATTATAACATCAACAACAAAAAGTACACTCAGAAAAAACGGAAAACCAAAAAATATACAAAATGCAGAATGCAGAAGATAGAGAAGATAAAGTACCAAAAAAGGTAATTATTGGACACATCAACATACTTACACACTGTTTTTTTAATTCAGATTTTTGTTTTAATTTAGGTAATACATTTAAATTCAGGTCACATTAAAAACATCTTCATAAACTGTTAAATTCACAGAATTGTACCAAGACACAAAACCTGAAAACCTACATCAGTATACAGCTGGTGACAGTAACCTAAGATAGCTAAGCTGTAGCAGTTATAGTTATTATATATGCAAATAAAATCTGCCCCCAGTATCTCAACAATAAAAGCAACAATAAACAGTAAAAAAAAAGTGCATGAAAGAATTCCTAATTTCATAATAAATCACATTTTTGCTTGTTATATCTGAACTCCTGTTTTTAATTGTACATTTAAAAACCCTCTTACTTTGCTCTTTTCACAGACCGCGCTGCTTCTTTCTGTGTCACTTTACAAAAATGACAGCGTGAGGATATTAATCGATGAACTGCAGCCAATTAAAGCACGCTACCGAGTTCCAGATGTGATTACAGGAGAACCGCAGTGTGAACAGTAAGAGCTGCGTCACATCATCCCTCTGTTAGGATCAGATCTAATTACACAAGCAGTGTATGTAAAAAAAATCCTCTCCTCCTCGTTGGCCTTTTTCTGAGACACTAAACGTTTTGTGTCTCTGTTGTGTTGCACATGTGGGATTCTCATGTTGTGTTTGTGGACAAAAAGGAATCTGAGGTATCGTGTATTGATGATAATGATGATGATAATACTTCATTGTTAGATCAAGTCTGAAATTGGTCTTGCATCACAACAGCTCCATTTGCAACGTCAACAAAGACAAGAAACACTTTTAATTCAACATCCTTCAATGTACATCTGATCTGAGATTATGCTCCATATTTAATTTGAGGATTGGCTGATGCACAAAATCAATCCGTTAGGAGCTTCTCTGGGAGAGGCAGGTTTGTTGTTTTTGTTTAGAAGTCAAAATGTCAACATGTAAAATCATAAAATAACTTCTAAGTTAAAGTTTAAGGGTGCAGTTTCTCCAAATTGCTGCAGTACTTTGACGAGGGCTGCAACTAACGATTATTTTCATTGTCGATTAATCTGCTGATTTATTTCTCGATTAATCGATTAGTTGTTTGGTCTATAAAAAGTCAGAAAATGGTGAAAAAGTGTTTCCTCAAATGTCTCGTTTTGTCCACAACTCAAAGATTTTCAGTTGTAAAGAAACTGAAAAATATGTGGAAAAATATTCACATTTAAGAAGCTGGAATCAGAGAATTTTGACTTTTGTTTTTTCGTAAAAAAAAAAAATACTCAAACCAACTAATCGATTGATGCATTAATCTCTGCAGCACTAACTTGGACAGTGGTTGACTTTTCCTTCACCAGGCTGAGAGTGGAGAGACGGTCTGAGGACTCGGTGCTCCTCTCGTGGTCTTCAGGACGTCACCAGGTTCGTGTGTGGCGTTTCCCGTTCCGACTGGAGATCCTGTGTGAGGACAAAGTGATCGTTACGTTCAACTCTAACAGCAAACTGTGGATGGAGACGCTGCAGGATCCAGCCGGCAGGTGAGAGCTGTTACTGCAAAAACAAATCAACACCTGGAAAAGTGAATTAAATCAGATTTTCTTTGCGTGTTTTCTCTCCTCAGAGCCACGTCTGACGGTAGTGAGCTGAGAGAATCTGTTCAAATCACAATGTAATACGACTCCTACGTGAAGCCTAATCTGGTCTTTAAATGCATTTGTTCTTTTTCTTCTTTGTTCCTCTCGCAGCTTCAAGACGAGCGCACACGTTTATTATGGAAAGAGACTTTCAGGCAGTTTGTGGATGTCAAAGCGAATGGTTTGTTTCTGCTGTTTTAACATTTTAAAAGGTGATTCCAGCTGCAGACAGTTGCTGTTTTATTTCCAGAAGCTTCCAGATATTCACTCTAACGCAGTCGTTCCCAAAGTTAATGTGGGTCAACAATCGGCAGAGTAAAATGCAAAACAATGCTATGATATATGTGAATTCATTTTCCTAATCAAAATAGATGAGTGGCCTGTTCAGCTCAGATGCTGGTTTTGATTTTTTTAATTTAATTTTTTTAAGATTGGGTCCCGGGGGGGCACCAAATTTCTTTTTTGGGTCTCGAGCTGAAAAAGTTTGGGAACCTCTGCTCTAATGCGATGGACTGGAGAGGAGTATTATATAAGAATTATTTTTTAGTAAAATACTCTGTGAAAATATGGCATTATTTATTCTACATATTTTGATTCTAAATAGAATATCTTGCAACTTCTGTATCGATGCTATAAAAACACAAGGTTAAAAAAACAAAAAGGTAAAAAATAAAAGTACAAATAGGTAAAGTGGCAGTGTAGTTATAACATTATAAACAGTATCTGGACTGGCAGTATTCAAATAATGCAAATAGCTCAGCTGTGCAATGCACAGATTAGTAAACTTTACTGTCGTTGCACAGAGTATAATGAGGCAATTAAATACTTATTATAAGTATAAAACAATGACCATATTTACATAACGTCTTTCATAATACATTTCTAATGAGACTACAGCTGTTCATCATTCTTCATTAAGGAAAAAAAACATCAGTACAAACAGAAATACATGAATAAAAACATCAATATGTCTCATTGATCTCAGGTCCGAGCAGCGTTGGATCAGACGTGTGTCTCCACGGGTTCAGTCACGTGTACGGTCTACCAGAACACGCTGACGCCCTTCAGCTCCGAGACACCAGGTACACACACAGATTTATAATAAATACAAGCAGCATTTAGAAAAATAAAGTTTATGCAGTAAAGGCTAGGGCTGTCCCCTCTTAGTCGACTAATCGGTCATTTTGATCTTAGAATTCTTTAGACGATTAGTCGTTTTTTATGCTTTTTTCATGCCAAATGATTTATTTCCTAGAAACTAATGCACACATCTCTGGCAAACACAAGATTTAAAGTGGTGCTTTTGCATGATTCTCTGTGGAGAAACTCAGTTTTAAAGATCTGTCGATTAAATCAACTAATCGATTAGTCGACAAAATCGTACTAAGGATTCCTTTAGTCGAGGACAGCCCTATTATTTATATTCATCACCAACTGCAGATTTTAATGTTCATAATCCGTTGATGATCATGTGTCTAATTCATTTAATTTCACAGAGATGGCGAGCCGTATCGGCTGTATAACTTGGACGTCTTTGCGTACGACTTGTACAGCCGCCTCGGCCTGTACGGCTCCGTGCCGCTGCTGGTGGGCCACAAACCAGACAGGACTTTGGGTGTATTTTGGCTGAATGCATCCGAAACCTTTGTGAATGTTCATTACAGCCCATCTGACCGGCAGGTAACTCCTGTTCTCTGACAGCATCTGTCTGTCAAAGCTTCGTTCTTCAGGAGCTGCAGACTTTTCCCCAAAGATTAGAGAGGCAGAGTTCATGTGACTCCCAGGCTGGGTAAAAGATTTTATCATGGAAATGTAAACCACTGTCTTACCACTTAATATTGCAGGAGTAAGAAGTCCAGTCCTGCAGAGTTCTGGTGCTGCGTTTGCAAGTCCTCCTGTTTGCAAAGAGACAATAAAAAAAAGGTTTATTTAACTTTATTAAAATCAGGATGGTTCTAAAAATAAACCTGCATAACTAGAGACACCATTTCCAAGGTAAAGCATTTTAGAAAACATGCTAAAATGTTTTCAAGTTTCAAGTTTATTTCATTTATAAAGCACTTTAAAAAGCAAACCCACGAAGATGGTACAGTGATGGAGTCTTTACAGAAGGTGGCAGTAATGTAACATTGCAGATGATTAGGATTTGCACCAAAGTGCTTCGCAAAGACAGATATACTGTACACATACAAGCATAAATACTTATGTGCATAGATGTTGTGGAAATAAAGCAAGATTAAAACAAGTCGAGACACAATTTAAACCCAGGGAATCAGACATAAACAGAAAAACAGGTTAAACAAAATAAAAAAAAACAGAATAAAAGTGGGTTTAAAGGTGGATCTTAAAAGCATCAACAGACTCTGTGTGTCTGTATGCAATAAGTCTGTAATAATAATAATAATAATAACAATAACCCTCTACCCCCCCCCCAGGAAGTCCAAACCCCCCCAGTGAAGAGGAGGCGGACGGAGCCGCAGACTGACGTCCACTGGCTGTCAGAGAGTGGTGTGATTGACTGCGTGGTTCTGCTCGGGCCCGGTCCACAGCAGCTGTTCTCTCAGTACGCTCAGCTGACAGGTGTGTGTGTGTGTGTGTGTGTG
>JAOVVB010028502.1:0-15713 GCA_028570985.1 Heterobranchus longifilis
TATATATTTCAGAAACAAAGAGATGCTGCTATCTGCTGAATAACTGTTAAACAAATGTTCATTTAAGTTCAGCAATTCTAAATTGTTGTAGGCTATTTTATCAGATGCAAAAAAAAACAACCCAAAAAACAAAATCGGCACTATAAATCAGCTGTCGTGAATGAATTTTTTGTAGGAAATAAAAGCCAGAATCCTCAGACAAAGAAAAGTAACGCTGACGAAATGTGTTTGTTGCAGAATCAGATCATAATTCACCGTGACACCTACTCCTAGATCTTACATTTCCTAAGCATTTAATAATACATGCAACTGGAAGCAAATAACAGTCACTGGTGGGAGGGAGGATATGCAGAGCAAAGAGAGTTTTTCTTTTTCTGCAGACCCCTTATTTGTGTGTTGGATGTGGCCTGGTTATGGAAATTAACAAGCATAATCTTCCGCCTGCAGTCTGTTGTGACACGCCGATTTCATTTGATTCTTTTAAATCAGCTATTCAAATCTGTGGATGTGAACTTGAATGATTCTCGATTACTAATGACATTCCATTTTCATTCGCCTCATCCGAATCAGCCATTTTCATAAAGACTGTGACCCAGATACAGACAAAAACCGCCTGATAAATTTGATTCCCAAGAGTGCGGATAGATGAGCGCTGCTGCATATCCTTAAATACAGCAGAGGAGAGGATAACAGACAGAGAGGGGAAATAATGGCAGAGCAGTCAGTCTAGTGTCTCGTCCAATTGTTTAATGAGAGGAGGTCAAGAGTAATCACGTATTTTAACCCTGCAGACTTTTAGAGTCTTAGAGGGGACCAGGACAGGGAAACATGTGTATATTTGTGTGCTTATATGCACAGTGATAGACGGAGTACTCATGTCCTAGAAGTACTAATACCACACTGCAAAAATATTACAAGTAGAAGTCCTGCGTTCAAAATGTTACTTAAGGAAAAGTATGTAAGTATAATCAGGGAAGTATTAAAAGTACAGAAGGCAGAATAACTCGAAATTATTAAAAATAATTAAAAGAAAAAGCAGCAGATCTTCACACATTAATTGCACGTTTGTGCCGATGCTAATATAGAACAATACTGTCTATAAAATATAGTTTACTGTAGTTCAAATTAAAGTTTTGCTGCTGCATTTTGTTTTTTTTGGCAGTGTGTCATAAGTTCAAAATGTTACTTAAGTAAAAGTACATAAGTATAATCAGGGAAATGCACTTTAAGTATTAAAAGTACTAAAGGCAGAAAAATTCGAAATTATTAAAAATAATTCAAAGAAAAAGCAGCAAATCTTCACACTCTAATTGCACATTTGTGCCGATGCCAGGCTAATACAGAACAGTACTGTCTATAAAATATAGTTTACTGTAGTTCAGATTAAAGTTTCGCTGCTGCATCTCGTTTTTTTTGCAGTGTGTCGTAACTTTTGATGAAACGATGTTTTTCACTGACTATGTTTTTTTTCTCGTTGGAAACAGACGGGTTACTGTGAGCCAAAGTATCATGGGGGTAAAATAAAAAATACAAAATAGAATTACAGTAGTTTTCAAATGTTTTTCCATACATTTAGAAATGATTCTGTCCCAAGCTTTTTGATCACTATAACCATGACCACTAGAAGCAGTTTCCACTGTCATATTTTCTATTTTCTCTGGTGTTTCGATGATTTTTCACTCACAAATGTGTAAACGAAGCACAGAAAATGAAACCTTCACCAGTCAAGACAAACTACTCGTGTCAGTATTTAATGCAGAGCTATTGTATTGCCTTGTGTTACATCATACAGCTGTTTATTCTTCTCATCACTCAGGTTATGTTTGCTTGACAATGTGAGCATTTAACTCACTTCTTTGTCTGCCTTTTTTTTTTTTTCTTCCGTTCGGTGGTGCACACAATGACTGCTTCACTGATTCACCTGCCTGACCCTCATTTAACACCCGACCCGTATTAAACCAAGGCCACAAGGTCGCATCTCAGCTCATAGTCTGCAGGGAAAACTGCAAATCAATTCCTTTTCATGCAAACGCAAACAAGTTATTTCAGCAGATATTGTGCTTGGTTTCCCCCAAAACATTAATATCCTTATTTTAAAATGCTTTAAAGAAATAAAGCAATAAAGAATGTAGTTTCTCCTTTCCTGATGCAATTTATTCAATATACAAATTAAAAAGAACGTCAGGGGTTTCGGGGGTTTTATGTCTAAATTGGAAATAGAGTAACACAATAATAATAATTTAAATAAAAAAAAAGATCTCTGAAGGATTCTCATCATTATATTTCATGGTGAAGTGTAGTGTTATAGATTTATAGCTAAAATGCTAATTTATTTCCGCGTTTTTGAAACTAGATTAGATTAGATTAGGAAGATAAAATGCGAACTCATTTCCGCGTTTTGAAACTAGATTAGATTAGATTAAGAAACTAAAATGCTAACTAATTTCCGCATTTTGAAATTAGATTAGATTAGGAAGCTAAAATGCTAATTTCTGCGTTTTGAAACTAGATTAGAATAGATTAGATTAAGAAGCTAAAATGCTAACTAATTTCTGCGTTTTGAAACTAGATTAGATTAGATCTTTATTGTCCCCAAACGGAAACTCATTTTGCTCTGGTCGGTGCTCATAGACAACACAATAAATACATAAAAAGACACCATAGTACAAAACATGACTCTACAAACTGGGGCGCCCTCTAGGGGTCCTTCTTTTCTTCAACCTGTCTAAAAAATGGTCATGTGAATAACTGATCAGCACTCTAAAAACATGATACTATTAATTTTAGATGTTACAGGCACACATCTTTCCCACAGTAAAACATTAATGTACTACACTACAAACTCCTGTTGACCACCTAAGGCACACCTAATCCCTGCTCATCGCTCATTCCCTGCGACATTTGAGATCCGGCGTCCTGATCCAAAGTTATTAAAAAGCCGAGCGGCGGCAGAGATGGATGGAGACGGTGGTGGGGGGTCACTCGGACCATAAGGCTGATTAAGTGTTTTCACTGGCGAGGGGAGTCACGGTCAGAGCAGGCGACAGTTAAAATGTTTTTGGAGGGCGTGTGCACAGCGTGTGTGTGTGTGTATATATGTGTATGCGTGTGCACAAGACCCCATGTGATGAGGAACAGTTGGTCTATCAAGGAGATGGATGAGGTGGGCCCATCCTCCAACACCCCCCCCGGGTTTAATGGCGGAGCTTCATGACAGGGATCAAAACAGGCAAACACACAACACATTAAGTAAGCGTCTCAGAGCGCATGGCTTTCAGGTCTTACTGACTTTTAGTGGGGAAAAAAAAAAAGCCACAATTTAAAAAGAGCATCAATTTAAACTGATTTTCACCAGGATTTTTTTGTCCCCGAGCATTCATAAATTACTGTGTTTACTTGCTGCAAAAACACAGTGATCACCGCAGTTTACAGTCAACAAGGTCTTCCTGCGACAATCACAGCTCAGAAAAAAATGCTTCCTGTAATAAAAGGTGAGAAGAAATGCAAATGAGCCGCTGATTATGCACCAGAGTCCCTCTGCGGAAGTTAAAACAGAAACAAAATGGTTGTGTTTGACTGATTTTCACCTGACTTCATTTATTATTGCTGTTTGGATTCAATTTCCATCAAACATTTCATAATCAAAAGAAAGTTAATGATTTTATATACAAGCATTTTCCCCCAAAAGTGTCCTAACTTTCTCCTAAAACTGTCCTGATTTTACATACAGTGTGTATTTATATTACATGTAAAAAAAAACCCAACTAATTTTACGGTCCTGTTTACAATGACATAGGGATGCACTTTTTAATAAATTACCTCAATTTATGTTGATTTCTTTTGCCTGGATGACTATAAAAAACATATAGATATAAGAACCTTTGTAGCAAATTTTATTTGACAAGTTTGGGAGAGTAGGCAGAATATTTTGAAAGGAAATGAAATGTAATCAAATGTTTAAACACTGCAACTGTACTTTTGGTGTCTTGTAAACCATGAGGGCTGGGCACTTTGATTTCTTTATTTTCCTGTCATGCACACAATGAAGTAAACACATATAAATGCAAATATAACACACACACACACACACGACACTTGTGCACCCATCCGTTCTTCAAAGTTCTTTAAATAATGTAACCCTGCTCGGAAATCACACTGTCAAGGGTTAGCTTGTTAGCATTGTTTAATAAAATACACATTTGATACCACACACACACACACACACACACACACACACACGCACACGCACACACACACACACACACACACACACACTACGCCGACAATTAACATAGTTTAGTGAGCCCGCTGTTTGAATTAAAAACGAGGCCTTGCAACACAATCAGGGGCCGCAATTAAGCTGTGAAGGTAAAGCGGCCTTGACCTTGTTGTGTAATTAACGGACTCTTCTTTCATTAATCCCCCACCCGCCAGCCCCCCCCCCCCCACCGACATCCCTCCGCTCACTCAATGCCTTCCTCCTTCTAAGCAGCCGTTTAATTAAGACATGCAAGATGGCGTCATGAGGAGACAGGGGATAGAAGTCAAGTAATTAAGGGACGGAGAAAAGAAGGGATGAAGGGAGGGGGAGCAAGTAATAAAAAATAAAAAGAGAGAGAGGGAATTAGAAGACACGACAAGTGAAATCTCTGTTCTTCAGCTCTTTTTTCTGTTTGGCAAAAGTTTAGTTTATTTGCACTAAGATATGAAATGCATACAATAAAATAAGACAGTATACTGTATTTCCTCCAATAATGACCAGGGCTGCAGAGGATACCAGGCCCTTATTTAAAGCAGGCTTGTATTAAAAGGCAGGCTTTTATTTCTAATCCCCCTCTTCCCTTTGTTTGGACAATAACATAATATCGTATTATGGCAAGTTGTCTTGTCATAGTTTTAAAGGCTGCATTACATTAAAGTGACTCTTCTAGCTCTTCTATTATTTGCTTTTACCCACTTAGTCATTATATCCACATTACTGATAATTATTTTTTTTAAATCTCATGGTGCTTTCACAAAATATTTACACAAATACTCAACCCCACAATATCGTCGTAATATTGATATCGATGTATTTGGTTAAAAATATCGTGATATTTCATTTTCTTCATGCCCTGAATGGAAATATACATTATGTTTAGATGGCATGCAAATATGACAGCCACCAGGAGGTTATCCACTCTTGTTTTTTGCCCCCGGTCATTATTTGAGACCAGGCTTCTATTTGAGAAAATACGGTAATACAGTGAGTATAAGAGAGGAAGGAAGCCTAAAAGCCCAAAACAAACAACACCAATACTTTCGATTTACACCAAACAAGAGCAAAGCAACACCTGTTTCGAATGTTATCACTCGATTGAATGGGCCTTTTCATTCGTTATCAGTCCCATAGATCTGGGTCAGTAGGGGCCTGCTCTCCACACTAGAAGGTCCAGAAGGCTCTTATCAGCGTATTGAATGCACCAGACCCGACAAGTTCGGTAAGTTTCGGTTTCACTTCAACAAAACATAAAAACATCTACGTTTCAGTGACTTCCTTTAGGTTTAGGCACCAAAAACAGTCAGTAGGGTTAGAAAAAAAAAAATCATAGTTTGGACGTTAAAATGCCAGATGTGAACTCTAGTCTCCTGTGTGAAGGTCCTGTGCCGTTGCCGCAGTCACAATTACAACCATATGAATCAATGCTGACAGCCTTCTGAACCTACTAGAAGGTGTAGCAGGCCCCTACTGACCTAGATCTATGGGATAATAAATGGAATTCAATTTGAGCATTCAATTATATGAGAAAACAAAACAAAACAAAACAAAACAAGTAAAAAAATAAAAGACGAACAATAGTAATGTCCTACCATCAGAAGCATTTTGTCACGAGGCTTACGAGCGGATGTCTCGGTCTGCTACGTTCACTTTTGTTTGTATTTTTATACTTCAAAATGCTCTTTGCATTTTGTTCATTTCCCCAGACTCTTTTCTGAAAAAGAAATCTGTCACAACATCCTCTGTTCTGAAACCTCCCACCATTTCTTAAAACAGAGAACAGTCATCTAGAATATGAATCTATGAATGACTGTTTGTTTATTGCTGCTTAGACGGGTTTTCACTAGACTCCGAGTGCAATCTCCCTCCTGGCATGTAAGCAAGCACACACACACACACACACACACACAACTCTCAGAATACTCTACCAAGGTCTTAGCTGGGAATTAAAGTCCAGACGCTGTAGCATGTGGAGACAGACTCAACCAGACAGTGAGTCATCGAGTAAAGTGACTCAGGAAGCATCAGGTCGCATGTGTGCATTTCTGTGTGAATGCAGTTCTGCGTGTGTGTCTGTTCACGTGTAGTCCGCGAGGGTCTCGGGGCATCCGACGCAGCAAGCTAGTCGTAGAGGAGAGCAATCTGTGCTTAAAAGAGGCCTAAAACCGAGCGTTCAAACGGAGCAGAGAGCAACTAAAAAGAATCACGCTGCACAAGCAGCAGACAGCAGCGACAGACGTTCAGAGACCCACTTTACTGTGCCGGTTACTGCCTCACTTAGCGCCGTCAACAACTATCAGATGATACAGGCGGAGAGTTGTGGCGAGGTAGGAGAGTAAGACAAACAGGTGGCTGGAGACTCGCTGCACGGTCAGATTGTACTTAAGGAATGGTGGGTGAGCGGTCAAAAGGAAATTAGTAAGGCTGTAAAATTTGGATGTAAGAACACATCAAGAATGAAGTTTTCTGCAGGTGATTCGGTTGTTGTCACGTGATTGATTGCGCTGATAGGGGCATGCTGGCCCTGCTAGAACGGTCACAGAAATGTAGATGTGTTTTTGGTGACTAAACCTAACGAAACAATGTTTTTTTTTTCTAAAGGTAGTGACGTGTTATTGTGCCTAAACCTAACACAAGTCAGGGAAATGTAGATGTTTTTTTCTAAACCTACTGACGTGTTTTTGGTGCCTAAACTCAATGAAAGTCATGGAAATGTCGATGTTTTTCTCTAAACCTACCGACGTCTTAACAATATAACATCAGTAAGGGTCGTAATTTCTGCATACTGGGACGTTTTCTCGCAAAACCTTCGGGTGCTCCATAATACACATGGATAAACGACTCATTAGCTACTTCTAATTAAGGTCCACAAATCCTTAATACTCCAGTCTAGGCATTTCAGAGACTACAGTTCCAAATATAAATTGCTGGTAAATACGACTTGTCAGACAGCCTGCTGACAAATACTCACTTAGAGCCATAATGGCTGATGTTAAAATCCACTGACCAGACAGCAACAGCGCTTGTCATAATTTGGGGAGAAGAAGAGGCAGACATTCACACCACAGTGACCATCAGCACCGGTTACAGTCAAACCCTGACAGTAGGTGGTCCGGTTAAACAGGCCGGTTTCACACTTGTTCCTGCTGCACACACACACACACACACACACACACACACACACACACACAGATGCTGTTGCTGCTGAGCTGCTCGAGTGTTCCTCGACTGCCTCTGCTTCATTATAATGACAATAGTGCCGTGCACATTCAAAACGGGCCTGTCAGAACAGGTCGACTGCTTGGTCTCCGGTATCGCTGCTTGCAGCTTTCTCCAGAACCGCTCGTCCAAACAACTTCACATTCAACACTGCACTTCCCCGGGTCCTGAGCAATACACCTGCCATGACAGAGTCACAATACACCTGCCATGACAGAGTCGCAATGACATAGTTGCAATACACCTGCCATTACATAGTTGCAATACACCTGACATGACATAGTTGCAATACACCTGTCATGACATAGTTGCAATACACCTGTCATGACATAGTTGCAATACACCTGACATGACATAGTTGCCATTACATAGTTGCAATACACCTGTCATGACATAGTTGCAATACACCTGTCATGACATAGTTGCAATACACCTGTCATGACATAGTTGCAATGCACCTGTCATGACATAGTTGCAATGCACCTGTCATGACATAGTTGCGTCCCCTCGCAATGCTATATAGTATATTTGTTATTTGTTAGCTATTAATCAGATATTTGCAACCAGGCGATTTCTAGGAACAAAAGCAAAAGTTACATTGCTGATTCTTGAAATGTTTGAGTTTGCTCAAGCAAAGTCTTCCCCACTTTTTTCCTTATTGTGGTTATGGAAAAAAAGTGTAAATAATGTTCACAGGGGAAAAACTAAATGCCAGGAAGTAGAACTTAAACTCAAAGTACAACTGACAAATATTATATATCAGAATCAGGAGTTTTCAGTATGAGCTGTGACAGACAATTGACTAGCAATATGCCAGATAGTCCATTTTTCTATTTAACTTCCATTACTGTGTAACTGTATGACTATGGTGTCTAGGCTGCTAACAAGCACAGCAAAGTGCATGCGTTGCTTGGTATGAATAAATGACTTAAGGCAAATAACTGGAAAATTCTGAACATTTCCCAACTTTGTGAATTAATGAGGGACGTGTGAATGCATCATTAAAGCACTGACCAGTGAAAATGGAGCGTACACCAGTTGTGTCCTCCAAATTTGGGCAAAACAAGGCTACATCTTTGGCCACAACTGAGACAGCATTGTAAGCAGCAGCATTTGGATGTTTTCAGACGTCAGATGGATTCTTGGAAAGGTTCAGATGCAGTTGCAGAAAGACTCCAAGTTCTTCTCTGGCTGCCTTGCTACTGCCACTGCGAGGGAAAAGGCCAATTATAAAAATAAACACTGGCGTACAGTCAAGTTACTTAGCAACAGCCACTGGCTGTAAAATACTTAAAACATGCACATCTAGCTTTATCAAATCACACCAGTACGTGGTGTCGATCCTGTGACGGTTGTATGTAATCGATGCCGCACCCGAGAACTTCACATACCGGACTGTTAATGACCTAAAATGTCCAATATTGTAACCGAAGATCCAAGCAAACCATGTGCACATGGAATAGTTTGAAAGTGTCAGTCTGGGACAACAGAGGCTTTGGAGTCCGGCGGTCTTACCAAACCAGGATAAAGCCTTATGTCGTGTACACACCAGACGCAAATAAATTAATTTGTACGAATGAATTACATATAAAGACAATGTAAAGACGCGATTAGACGGCGTGAAGGACGCGGCGCAAATGACGCAAATGTCACGAATTCGCTCATTTGCGTGAGTTGAAAAATGGGAACTTCCGTGGTGAGCGACGCAAGTAATCACGCAAATGAAGCAAGTCAAAACAGTACTAGATTAGCGAGTAGATTATTTTATTCGCACCTGGTCTGAACTTGGCAACCACCTTGACAACCGCCTTGACAACCGCCTTGACAACCGCCTTGACAACCACCTTGACAACCGCCTTGACAACCACCTTGACAACCGCCTATCTGCAAGAGAGTTTCCCCAAAAAGCAAAGCGTTTATAAAAGCGGCAACCGGCAGAAGTTCAGCACAGTGAACTCGGGGCGGCAAAGCAAAATATGTGAAAGTTCACGTCGGCGGCAGCCGCTCATTGAAATTAATGGATGCGGCGAGTTGCCATGTGCCGGTGTGAAAACCCCATTATTTCCTGTCTGCACAGGAAGTCCGTGCTCCCGTTCCCAAAGACCCTCCGCTACGGGAAACAAACAAACAACCTCTGCGCTATCAACCTACATGCTGAAAATGACAAATTCTGAAGATTTGCATGGTGTAATAAGGCAGTCCTGCTCTGTACTTTCAGCGAATGATTGTAAAGACCTACACAGAATGTGTCTACATCTTTTTTTTGCGGAGGTGTTCCATTTTGCAGAGGCGCCGTCGGAGCGTGGCGCCGCCCGGGACGATTGTGATTGGAAACACAAACAGACCGGGGAGTTTTTATTTCACTATCCAGTAGTGAAAGCGAATTCAATCTCGACTTTCCCCCAGCAGCGCTGTGGAGATAAGTCTGTCTACGCAAGAAAAAAAAAGAAGAAAAAAAAAGCTATTTTAATAGTTAGAAAAGCAGACAGAAAGCGAATACGTTTACAGAAACTATTGTTTAAAACTATCATAGTGTGTAAAAGATGACAGGGGTCACAGCGGGAGAAGGCAAGACAAACTAGCGGCATTATTTAGCTGTTGTGTGGGAGTGTTCTCTGTGCGAGGGTATCGATTTGTCTTTCCCCTGAAGCGCTGCAGCACCATCCCTCCCTTTGCATTTGTTGTGCTTTCTTTTCACTCTCTCAATCCTTGCTTTCCTGTTGGCTCGCACACATGGAGCTCTCTATCGCTGGGAGGCGAGCCGAAGTGTGTGTGTGTGTGTGTGTGTGTGTGTGTGTGAGAGCAGAGTGGTTCAATATAACCCCCCTCTTTCTCTCTCTCTCTCTGTATTTGCAGCTAAGCCTTACTGTGGGGGCAGCGCTGTAAGAAAAGGCTACAGTGATTACTACACAGTTCAAGTCCTTGTTCTCAATACAACCAAAACTGTATGCAGTATCGATCCAACACCATGCTTCCCATTTACTTCGGGATATTTCTGTACTCGGTACAAAAGAAAGTGGATCATAAATGCAGCACACAAACTCATTATTGAGTTTTTCTATATCGTGTAATAATGGCGCGACTAAATGAAAAGACTCAACTTTTCAGGAATTCGTGCAAGGGAAAACCTTTTAAAGAGCCACTCCCGTGGAAATCTACTTTTTAACCATGTTGATATGTGGTGTTTTTTTTCATGAGTGGAGTGAGGAGTCAATATCATGGCAGTCTCAAAAATCCAGATTCAGACAGACAGGTTTTATGACATCATATGTCTAAGGAACCAATCAAGTGACTAGCGTAACTATGGCAGCGGTGGTGGGCGGGGCTTGAGGCCAGATCCAGAATTTCTTAATGAGGGAGAAGAGTAGATGTGCTTCCATCCTTTTTCAGTTTTTTTGTGGGAAAACTATATTAAATAAAATATTATTTAGTATTTTAAAACACTTTAAGAGTTCTTCGAATTGTACAGTTGAGTATTTTCTTATTTGATTAAGAACTTTAGTGGAAAATGGACATAACATTTTCAAGTGAAATTATAGAGAAACAAATATTTCCAGCTATACACTCTGTTTACATGTATGCACACAAATACAGAGTAATCAGATTAAGAAATTTGAGTTAGTATGTGCTTGTTATTACACATTTACACGACGTAATTGTGTATCATGATATCTCGATATATGATTTCATCACGATACGATAACTTAAGATGCAGACGTCTGATGGAAAAGTCCTTCTCCTGTTTAAAATATATAGTTTAATGCGACCAAGATCTAAAAGTATATTGTATAAATGTGGCTTAAAACTGAATAAAAAGTTAATTTATGACTCATTTTTGCAGGTGTCGTCGCTTTTAGGCATTTTAATGCGGAAATGTTACATATTATACATTTAAAACCAAGTCTGAACCTTTGGAGAAGTGACGACTGGCCAAAGTGTCCTTACTTTCCAAAAATGTCCCCACTCTGTTGGTTAAAAACACACACACGCACACACACTCCGTCCCTTTCTCCACCGCTGTCACTAACGCAGATTATTCTGTCTTTCTCTTTCCCTCTCCCACACTCTGCACACGCAGAGTCCTGCTCCCTGCCCTCTGCTGTGCCGTGTCCTTGTTACAATCCTGCCTGTGGCACATCAGCCGGTTGTCCTCGCGCACAGGGTCGACTCGACTACACGACAACTCCAGCTTATGCAGAGGCAACGGATGCTCACAACAGAGTGGGACAGGAGAGTGTGATTTCTTGCTTTCAGCACATCTAGCGTACATGGAGTTACTTTTTTTTTCTGCTGCTTTTACTTGTAGGGGTTATGTATGCTCTGAACAGTTGGCCTATATCTCAGCATTTCATTCATTTCTGTGAAGAAAACTTGATGAAACTGTTGAAATTGGATTATCATTTAAGATTTATTCAATGATAGAAAAGCGGGCTCTTAAGGAAAAAGGTTGGGAACCACTAGGGCTGAACGATTTTCAAAAAATATCTAATTGTGGTTATTTTGACTGATATTGCAATTGCGCTATTAGTGTTTCCCACAGAATTTCATGAGACTATGGTGGAGGGACCTCGTACTCTCTAGGGGGGTTCGGGGGCATGCCCCCTTTCCCGCAGAGGGGAAGCGGTTTTTGAAAGCGGTGGTAGGGTCATGATGAAGCGGTCAAGGCGGTTGTCAAGGCGGTTGTCTAGGTGGTTGTCAAGGCGGTTGTCTAGGTGGTTGTCAACGCGGTTGTCAAGGCGGTTGTCAAGGTGGTTGTCAAGGCAGTTGTCAAGGTGGTTGTCAAGGTGGTTGTCAAGGTGGTTGTCTAGGTGGTTGTCTAGGCGGTTGTCAAGGCGGTTGTCAAGGCGATTGTCTAGGTGGTTGTCAAGGTGGTTGTCTAGGTGGTTGTCAAGGCGGTTGTCAAAGCAGTTGTCTAGATGGTTGTCTAGGTGGTTGCCGTGCGGCGGTCTGGTATTTTGACATTTCGACTTCAACAAATATTACGATTTGAAAATTGCAGTAGTCCATACTGCGATTTCGATCAAATTTCGATGAATTGTTCAGCCCTTGGAACCACTAAAACCCTAAACAGTTTGTCAGATCAAAGTGATTAAAAAGGGAAAAAAAAAAAAAGAACAAAAGATGAGCACATCAGAGAGCAAGAGAGAGAGAAGTATTTGAGAGGTCGGGAAGGAGGAAGCAAACAAAGACGCTGTGGAGACAGAGAGCGAGAGCGATTTTATTAGAGAGATGAAACTACTGTATGATTGCTTTCTGGCGGGGCAGGACGGGTCATTACTGGCAGATTCTGCAGCGGGCCAATCGAGGGGGTTGCTTGCCAAAATACCTCCCCTGCTGGATCTTCCCCTCTCCTCTCCCTCCCCCTCCTCTTGCCCGCTGTCGATCTGCATCGCTCTCTAGGCTGACCTCCTCCGCCCACTCTCCTCCATCCATCCCCCTCCATCACCTCTGTCCATCCATCCCTCCTCTCATTCTAACATCTCTCCCTCTCTTTCCTCCCACCACTCTCTCCATTAATACCTCTCACTATCTCCGTGCCCGGAGGAAAGAGCAGCGAGTGAGTGGGATCACTCTGACTGTGAGGAGCGGCCGCCATCCAAGTCAAAAATGAAAACATCCACACACACACACACACACACACACACACACACACACCGGGTCGGGACACACACACACACAATCATCCAGAAACCCAGAAGCAGAAACACCCACCACCGTTCCTTCTGCTACTTAATAATCTGCAGGCTTTCTCCAAATATGCTTCGGAAAATGCACAAAGCTGGCAGTTTGCTTAATGTGATTTCCCTTTCGCTACACCGTGTCCGTTTCTATAGTTCAGATGAAATAAGTATGCACGGTTTGGTGTCACGAGTATTTGATGAAAGTGCACAGGAAGTTGTGAGTTTTATACATGTTGCAAAAATAATAACGACCCCCGTTGAGTCTTTCTATACATACAGAAGTAATGAGCAGTGTTGTGGATAAAAACTGCAATAAAATGATGAGCTGAGATCATATTAAAGGCCGAAAGAACAACAACAACCGAGGAGCAGGAATACTGTAACCATCAGTGAGTAACAGGCTGTTATTCTTTGGTTTTCACTCCCTTTAATTACAGTAGGGATCGTGATAAAAACAGTCACAATAAGTTGATCTGCATTATCGGGATAATCGTGACTATCCTCGCAAATTTACTACAGTTTACTGCAGTGTCCTGTGGTGCAATACAAAATATTTGTTTCTTTAAAAAAAGTGGTAATATTAAGAGAAAAATTCACACTTTTATGAGAAAAAAAAATTGTAATGTTTCAAGAAAAAAAGTCATGTTTTGAGAACATTTTATTAATGTTTCGAGGAAAAAAAAGTTGTAATATTAAAAGAAAAAGTCATAATTTTATGAGGAAAAAGTTGTAATGTTTCGAGAAAAAAAACCCCTCACAATTTTATGGGAAAAAAGTTGTAATGTTTTGAGAAAAAATGTTGTAATATTAAGAGAAAAAATCACAATTTTATGAGGAAAACAGTCGTAACTATTCTAGAAATGAACACTGAGAAAATAAAGAATAAATAGAAATATAATAAATAGCTAAATAGTACTGCATGCTCAGTACCAGTCAGTTGTTGACCATTTCAATAAAGAATAAATAAAACTAAAATAAACAGCTAAATAAACATCAGAACTATGGAATGGCAACATTTCTAAATCACCCCGAGCATTTTCTGCATATGCTCTGTAAAAAAAAAGGATACACCGATCCCGATAGACACTGATACTTCTGTGACAGGCCAATATCGGCCGATAATATCACCTGACCGATATCGGTCTGGCTCTAGCTTGAGCCTTGCAAAGTTTTCAGCTCCCAACTTTGTGTTGGAACAAAGTGCAGCACCATTAAGGTGCAAACCCTCCGGAGCCTCAAGGATGCTGTCGTATAGAAATACAAGATCCAGCACAGCAGCCCACACAGATACCCACAGCAGGCAAATCAAAAGTTGTAATGGAGGCAGAGGTGTGTGTGGACTGGAGGCTGAATGTTGTAAACAACTCAAAAGAGGAATGCTGAGGGACACGGATACACAAATTGTCGGAGCTTTATGCGACATGACCACAACATGACCAAAGGGAATTGAGCCTGTCTGGACCGAATCCCCCGTGGAGCTTAGTAGCTTGTAGAGCTTTGAGGTGACGCAGGGAGGCACGGAGGTGGGCGGCTGGAGAAGAATACGGAACAGGAAGGAGGTAATAAGAGGTTGGCGGAGGGAGGGAGTATCAGAGATGTGAGGATACACAACACGAGTCCCCTCCCTGGACTCTTTATCTTGCGGGGTATGTGGCATTTAATGTTCCCTTTTCTCTCTCCGTCAGTCTCGCCCCGCTGAATTTTTTTCTCTTAGTCACGGAGCAGCGAAAGCAGAGACAAGTATACCTCCCACAAGGACAATGCCAACTTTCATATGAAGGTCTAGTTTCTTCCCTGCCAAGTGTAAGATAGCAGTTTTGTCACCGAGAGTTGTTGCCACACGCACACACAGACACAGACACACAGACAGACACAAAAGCGCAGTATTTGATGTAGTATTCAGGTGGGTTACAGGTACATGTTTTTGCAGACATCCTGCTGCGTGTCAGAGGACAAAGTCAAACCTACAACAGCCCACGGGAAAGTTAAGGAGACACTCAAAACTGACATAAACAAACTCTTTTCTCTCGGTGTTTCCCTCCCTTCTCTCCCTGAAATCTATTAAAGAGCCCCTCTTGTGAAAATCAAGTTTTAACCATGTTAACAAGTCTATATGGTGGTTTTTAATTGCTACACAACATATCATGAGTTAAATTAGCAGTCAGCACCACGGCTGAGAATTTCTGCCTTGAAACTGCAGTGTGCCAACAACAGTCTCAAACATCTGGATTCAAAAAGGCAGGTTTTATGACATCACATGTACCTATAGGAGCCAATCAAATCAAAAAAGTCAACAAAAAAAGTCCCAATAAAGCAAAATGTAAGGTAAAATGATTCTAGTGTGTTTTAGTGCCGTTTTAAAGAGTTATCGGGATAATATCGTGAATCGCAATTATAGGGCGCTTAAGTTTGTAGTTTCAAATCCCGGAAATGAGTTAGCATTTTAGCACTTCCTGTTCCCTCGTCTCGAAGTGTTTTTTTTTTAATGTGTTTTTGTTTAGACGTCTGAAATAAGGTCTGTGGTTAACACAAGCTTCTGAGATTTTAACGTTTTG
>JAOVVB010028520.1:0-15712 GCA_028570985.1 Heterobranchus longifilis
ACACACACACACACACACAGACACACACACACACACACACACACACACACACACACACACACACACACACACACACAAACACCCTGGATTCGTGTAGTGCAGCAGAACACTGAGCAATTACTTTTTGCAAGTTTTAATAATCGAAGAGGAAATCATCTTAAGACGACCTGCTCTTTTTTAAACTCTTTTTCTTAAACTTTATACTTTTCAGTGAAAAAAGAATCGATCACACGCAGGACTTTCACCCAGGAGGAAAAACAGGAAAAAGTCCTAATGTTTAGAGAAACAATCAACATATCTCATATTTCATAATTTTTCCAGCGAAAAAAGTCTTCATGTTTTGAGAAAAAAGAAGTCGTAAATTGTAATGTTTGGAGAAAAAACATTACAACAAAGCAAAATATAAGGTAAAGTGATTCCAGTGTGTTTTAAGCATATTTTCAATGATTATCAGGATAATATCGTGAATTGCAATAGTTTTGGCCAGAATAATCGTGACATGACATTTTCATATCGTCACATGGCTGCAACACTAAATCTTTCCATCAGGATCACCAGAACAAATCTGTGTCCCGTCCTCCACGATCAAAATGTTTCCGACTTCAGAAGAAAATGGCGGGACGTCAGTGAAGGACAGCTGAGTGTCCTCGCTTTATTTTCCAGTATTTTTTTTATTATTTTTTAATGCTCAGAGGAGTGAGGGAAGGACCAGAGATAAGAAAGTCAAGGTGTTCTTTGGGAACAAGTTTAAGTTTAAAATCCTCAGCAGGAGTCGAAGGTAGCCGCCAGAATAAAAGCCTTTTAGAAAACATAAAAGCTTTAGACTTTGTGAGATTATGGGGAGGTGACATCACGTACGGACAGACAGGGAGACGCAGGTGCAGGTAATGGAATACAAGTCACAGGTTTACGTATTTAAAACACTAAATATCAGTAACTGTATTCTGTTTCGGGATGGGGTTATAGGAATATGTTTTAAAAGTAACCCTCCCAACACTGCAGGTATAAAGAGTCCTTTACCTCGACAGTTACTGTCACAGTGCCATTTAGCGAGGCGCTTTACCCCCAGCTGCTCCGGGGTCGCTGCAACAAAAGTGCACGCACGCTTCATCAACTCTGCCCGGATACACAGCAGTTGGAAAATGTACTTTGCTAAAGTACTTTTTGAATTATGGCGTCTGGCTAAGGGAAATGTCTTGGGACTATTTTGTTTCTCCCCGGGGTGCCGCCGCTGTCTGAGAAGAAAAACACATCGGGGCCGGCGGCGTGCATTTGTGTGACAGAGTTGTTTTTGCTCAAACTGCAGATGTTAAGTTTTTATTTCGGTGCTTCCCCTTTGCAGGATTTTCTCCTCCTCTTAATTTTTCATGTGTTGGCTGTCCCCACTGCGAGCCGCCGTGGGCTGCAAGACAAGTTGTTTACATTCATGTGACGGAGCACACGGACTCAAATCCTTCCCGTTCACACACACACACACAAACACACACACACACACACACACACACACACACACACACACACACAGTGTGTCACAGTGTTAATGATTGACTCTGACTGTTTAGGAAATTACATTTTTGTTCTATTTTAGCTTCAACAACGCTTAACTAATGATTCATCTGAGGGATGCTCCGTTAGTGTTGCAGCAGTAACACCGGACAGTTTCCTTTAACATTTATCTGTGCAGTAAATACTTTTGTCGAGCATGAATATTTTTGCAGCTGGAAGAAAAACGAGGATGGCACTTTCTGTATTGCTCTGTTCGAGGCTGATTCAGTGATTGTGAACTTCCCCTTCCATTTCCTAAAATACAAAGAGAAAACACTTGGTTTCTTTAGCAGCATCAATGAGTTGTCAAACAAAATCAAATAAAATGAAGTACGTAATCAAACAAAAATGCAATATATTGTCTGTTTTTCAGCTTCTCAAATGTGACAATTACTGCTGTTCTCTGTTTTACATCAACAAGTTTGAACGTACAGGCCCTTTCACTATTTTTGGGGATTTACAGATAAATGACTGAAATTTGGACCTCATTTGGCAATGGCCAATATTTCAGGCTTTGCGGTGTAGCTGACGCAGCGGTGTCCAAAAATACGTAATATGTGAAAATACCTCCCATCATATGGGTTATTTAAACAAATATAATCACATACAAAACAATTGTACTCTAATTATTGTATTTTCAGTGCCATCATATCAGTCCTTCAATTAGTTTGGCTATCAATAATCAATAACACAGCAAGCCTTTCTTGCACATCTTCAAAGGCTCAATGATGAAATATCAACATGAAACGATGATCAATTTAAAATATTCCACCTTTACTATAACTAGCCTTTAACTCACACTGGTCTTCACTAAGATCATCACTAACACAGCAAACATTTGTTTGTTGCCACATATAGTAGACTATATTTTGAGATTATCTTAAAATTGGCCCCCGGGCCAGACTGCCTGAACTAACGGATCTCTGGGCCAAGACTTCCTCTTCTGTGCGCCTGCAGTTGTTTACGGTCCGATTAGCAATTTTAGACGTGAGAATGTGAGTTGGAATTGAGAAACGACGTCTCTACAAACAGATATCTGCATATGAATGCAGATAAATAATAACAAAAAGCAAATAAAAAGCTAAATCGTCGTCAGACGTTACCCGATGGGTTCAGAAATTGCATTTCGGCCGATGTGTTCCGCCTCTTTTGCTCTCCACTAGGCACGGGACGATATGAAGAATTCATGTCACGATTATCGTGGTCAAAATAACTGCTTCACTGACTCACAATATTATCCCGATAATCAACAAAATATGTTTTAAACTCTTGAAACGGCACTAAAACCCACTGGAATCAGGACTCACTGGACTTTTTTTCTCAAAACATTGCAACTTGTTTTTAAGAAACAAATATTTGTATTATATCATGGATAGGACACTGTAGTAAACTGCCATCAGTTTGTGAGGATATTCACGATTATCCCGACAATGGAAATTCACCACGATCAACTTATTATGAGTGTTTCTTATCACGGTTTACGATAAAAACGATTACTGTCCCATCCCTACTCCACACAGATTGTTTACCTGCATGAAACCAAAGCACGCTCAAACATGATTGGTTAACACTACTCAGACTACAAACGTAAACCGGAGCACTTCCGCTACTCAAATTTTGTCCTGTTGTTTATAGAGATTACATTTAGGCAGCAACCTATTCTGTGTCTACGGGACAGTGACAGAAAAAAGGTGGCACAGTTTCACAATAAAGCAGAAACTGATGAGAAACAAAAACATGATTGGTCTTACCATCATGAGTTCCCTCTGGAAGGACTTCCTCTCCTTGTTCTCCATGTTCGTACACTCCTCTTTGAGTTTCTCCAGAACTGATGCCACCTTCTCCGGCTCATTGTCCAGCTCCGTCCGGCAAAAATAATTCAGTGGCAAATTCCCGTACCCCAGGGCATCCGCAAACGCCCTCCAGTTGCCCACATTCTCCATTAAAACCGTCCGCACTGTCGCATAGATGTACGTAAGAAATTTGCAAGGCTTCAGGATCTGCTCCAGCAGAATCGTGGTCGTTAGATCCGGTCCGCACCAATAAATGGGCTTGACCTTACCCAGAACTAAAACGTTCTTAGCATGGACAAGACCTACCTTCCCCTGATAGTATCCAATGTACCACTCTTTGGTCCGCAGCTGCCCGCGCAGTTTGATTTTCTCCTCGCTGAGCAAAGCAATAACATCCCCCTTTTTGTACTCCAACAGATATGTGCTCTTGTGCTGCCTGATCACCGTTTTAATCAGCTTGCCAAATTTAAGGTTGGTAATGCAACGCTCCTGAAACTTTGGGTATTTGGAAGTGACAGCAAGCGGTGAAAGGACAATCTTATCCACCTCTTTCTTTTTCAGAAACCTCCTCTGGCCCGTTATCCTCGCCCCGGTCTTTGGCGGGGGCGGCGGTGTTTGGACACAGAACTGCGTGAGGATACAGTCAAGAGCGTCCTTGACTTGGACCCTGAGAGTGAAGTCTGAGATGTTGTTGGGGTTGTGCGATGTGATCATGTACAGGAGCCTGCTTACTTTCCCCAGTTTCACCTGAAATCCCCGGATCACCCCTACGCCCTCGTTTGCCTTCACCTCGTAGTTGGACATGTTTGAGTACAATCCCACTTGGAGGTCCTGAGGGTACCTCAGCACGAACTGGTGCTTCCCCCACAGCTGGAGCGCCACCGGCGGGCTGGAGCTAGCCTGCCGCCCCACCTCGTTTACCAACAAAGTATTGGGGGCGCAATCATGCCCGAACATCGCCACGACTGTCTTGAAGGAAGGGTGAATATGTTTGGGTCCGTAGACACCCAGAGTTACTTTCCTGTGCACATGGTCCCAAACGGTGGCGTTGTGGCTGACGTACTGCGATTGAACCACAACCGCCACGTACATGCACGGCTCTAGACTATCCAGCTGCACCTGCACCGTATCCTTGTAAATGTACGCATTTGGGACGGGCGTGTAAGGCCCTTCTTTGCAGTCGCTTCGAACGCAAAGCACCTCTGCAGTGTGACAACTCTCCTTCTTGACGCTTACCAAGACCTTCATCTCCAACGTGATGAAGGACTTGGTCTCCATGTTGCTCAGCTTGATCTCCACCACGGGGCTCACGGTGGAGCAGAGGTCGCCGTTGAGCTCCAGAGGAGGGTCTAGTAAGGCTTTCATGGAGATCTGCTGGTGGTCTCCGTGGCTGATGTGGCCTTCGGGGATGTGTATGCTGATTTGGGTGTCAGGGAGCTGGACAACTCCTCCGCTGCTGTCCAACCTGCACACAATGTTGGTCTCCACCGGCTGCGTCTGGCCCCACCCGGGACTCTGACCCAGGGAGTCGAGATCGTGGCAAGACCTGGCGAGCTTTCTGTGGTTCAACCACGCGGTCCTGAAGTCCTCCCTGCTCTGAAACTGCTCCGGCGCCGGTGCCTTAAGGCCGGTGAAGAAACCCGAAGAAGGTAAGGTTGGATTCGACTGTGCCTGCAGGACGGACAGTTCTGAGAGACTGTGGGAACGTTTACTTCTGAAAAACGGGTTATCCCTGTGGTTAGGTGCGACCTCTTGGTGTGGGCTGGTGGGGGTGGTGTTGTTGATGTGGCAGCTGCTGAAACCATTGGTCATGTTAAAGTTTGAGCAAGATGACGGGGATGCAAGTGCATCAAATACAATAAGGTCTGTGGAGTTCCTTACGCCTAAATCTTTGCAGTTTTGATCTAACGGACGGATAACGGGGTTCACAGAGAAGGGACTGTTGTTGTAAATTGGGGAGGGCTTCAGGGTCATCCCTGTCCACTCCCCCAAACCTCCAAACTCCTTCGAGCCATCCTCGTATCCTTCCCCAAGACTGTCGATCATCCCGCTGTCACTAAGCGAAGAGTTCCTGAAGTTGACCGGCTGCACGTAGGCGGCCGGGATGTAGCCCATTTCCGTGTTGTTGTGGGCGTACCACCACTCTCCACCGGACGTGTCCAACACATAGAGGCGATCACCTTTGGAGAACTTCAGCGTGGTGAAGCTGCTGGGGCAATAATCCTTTATGGCAACCACTTCCTGCGCAGCTTCGTAGGAGGCGGAAGTGTCCAGCCGTAAGGCACTGGGAGAAGGCACTGGAAAGGAAAAAGATGTCAGACAGAATCTTTAAAGGAGAACTTTTACGCTTTTCCTGTCATAACGTTACAATGTCGGATGTTCATATTAAATGTAGCTTCAATTATGAGGTATGTAGAAGTAGGCAAAAATGTCCCAGTGTATGTGTGAGGCAATGCAAATATTTGTTTCTTAAAAAGGTTTCCTTTTTAAGATGTCGTAATGTTTTGAGAAAAAGTCGTAATGTTTGGAGAAAAAAAGTCGTATTGTTTCGAGAAAAAAGTTGTAATATTTCTGTGAAAAAAAGTCATATTGTTTTGAGAGAAAAAGTATTATTTTTTCAAGAAAAATGTTGCAATATTTCAAGAAAAAAAGCTGTATTGTTTACAGAAAATAAGTCATAATGTTTCAAGAAAAATTGTGACTTTTTTCTCGAAACATTGCAACTTCTCTTGAAAGACTACGACTTCTTTCCCATAAAATTGTGACTTTTTTTCTCAAAACATTATGACTTTTTTTCTCGAGAAAATTACGACTTTTTTTTAAGAAACAAATATTTATATTGCATCACAGAGAGGACACTGTAGTAAACTGCAGTCAATTTGTGAGGATATTCATGATATTCATGATTGTCCCGATAATGGAAATCAACTTATTGTGAGTGTGAGAGTTTTTTTTTATCGCAATACACGATAAAATCCATTATTGTCCCATCCCTAAACAGCCATGGGTAGTATTATAAAAATGTGTTGTTTTGTAAACTACTAGAAACCCAAAATACAAGTATACACCTGTCTCCTTTAAAACTATTGTCTGCTGCCTTGTTTGCAAAGTGGTTTGTCACTAATTTAGATACTTAACCACTCCGGTCGAGTAATCGAATAATCTCGCTGATTACTCAAAATACTGCAGTTAACAGCGCTTATCTCATAATCAGACACAGATATAACAGACTGGCTGAAATAATGAGGTTTGTGTCCAAAGTTTACTGCATTAAAACTTTAAAGGAAGTACTTTAATCACCTTTAATCATCCGGAATGCAACGACTACGTTTTCAGATCACTAAGTAAATGTATGAGCAGATGAACTGCATAATTTACTGCATCATTTTCTATTTTTAGTTGGCATCATTAGCGTATGTAGAGCATGTAAACAAAGCTGTAATGAAGTGCAACCAGTGAAGTGGAAGAGCCAGAGAATAAATAATAATAACATATGACTGAATAATAAATAATAAGAAGAGATGAAAAGCTACGGGTGAATGGGGCAGACATTTAAACTAACAGATATCACCATGAAACTCGCCTGGTTGATTACTTACAAAAAGAGAATTCTTTTTTGTATTACAGGTTTTCTGAAATGTCATGTTTAAATATGCAAATTAGGCATTATCTTACTCAATATGCGCTAATTTGCATACAGTGCATACACTGGATAAAGCCAGGCTCACAATTCTTGTTTCTTTTTGTTGACGTATTAGAGTCAAAGATTTTTACAGAGGGAGTTTTGGATATCTCTATTTAAAAAATACTGTCACCAACCATAAAAAAGAAACAATTTTTGACATGTTTTTAGGAATAAAACGTTAAATCTGTGTATAAATCAGAGTATAGACAGGAATGAAAGTAGATTTAGGAGATATTTTTTGGAGATTAATGAGCTGTTTTAAATTGTATTCAGTTAAGTTTATTTTAACTTTTCGGCTTTTGGCCTCCTTTGCATATTCTGATATTATTTATATTGTTCTGTCCAATGTTCTTTTTATGTGCTATTAAATTAATTAATTAATGAAATGAAAAAAAGACACTAGGGTAAAAACAAAAAACTAACAGATATTACCATGAAAACTTCCCCCAGTTGATTACTTACATTAAGACAATTATTTTTTGTATTACACATTTTCTGAGATATTATGTTTAAATATCGTCACTGTCCAGTGAAAACCATGCATCTCCAAAACGTCAACTTTTCATGTTGCAGAAAAACATCTGCATTTATGAAAATGTATTTTTATGATATTGAGAACGTTCACAAACCAAAAAGGAACTTAATCTTTAAATCGATCTGAAAAATCCAAAACCAATAAATGTGGAGATACGTAGTTTTCATTGGTCGATATGCGAATGAGGCATTACCTAATGGTAACTTTGGGTGAATTTAGGGGAAATCTACAGACACAAATGGACAATGTGTAGTAAAAATACACACCTAAATGTGTATTTTAAATACACACCTAAATGTGTATTTTAGATGTTTTCTTTGCACTAGTCTGAAAGAAGACAGAACATTTTTTAAAACATCTCAAAAAACAATGTGTTTGTCTGTCGTGTCTTGCCTTTAAACAAGAAATTCTACAGATATTGAGTGATTGTTCTTCAAATTATTCATGAGGGACTAATTGAGTACCTTACAGACAACACTGAGGTAAAAGTGGTACAGTGAAACACGGACCTTTAACATCGTTAAGACTGGCGCCGGTGACCCCCTCGCTGAGCTCGATGAGCGTCCCCTCGGACTTGCAGCGAGGGAGGATGTGATTGTTGTTGGTCACTCTGATGATGCGATGGGCAGCCATGGCCGCTACTTCACGGAGGATCCGCTCATTGGCGGCGTTTCATCTGGAAGGAAAACAAACAAAAGCGTTTCATTGCAGGAGCCAGCAGCCAATTTTAAACACATCTGCATTCAGGCTTTCAGCAGATGAATCTAGAGCGAACAGAGGAGTAATTTTCTACATCACTAATACCGTTAAAGGCTACAAAGGTCAAAGCCGCAGCAGCAGAAAATAAGATTGACAAATATCACTGCATTTCTGAAGGATGTGCCGGGGAAAGGTCTTTTTTCTTTCTAAATCGATGCAAAGAACACGAGCGGTGAGCGAAGAGAAGGAGAAAGATGTGATTTAAGAGGAGAGCAATCGAAAAGCAATAAAGAAGCCAAAGAAAAAGAGATTTAAGTTCTGAGTGAGAGCGACAATGAAGAAGGTCAGAAACATCATGTAAAACACGAGGCAACAACATTATGTGGACGCCTGAATGTTGCATTCATATGTAACGCAGAGGGCTGTTTTTCATTCACTGTTTGTACAAAAAGTAGTGCACTCTAATTTGCAGACAACCCACGTAACTGTGAGCACGTATGCGCAGCGTACTACGCCCCATACTGAGGTTTAGTGGTAAACGTAGTAATTATGGATTAATTAGTAATTATTCACCCAGGAGACCAGTGCTCGTGTCCCGTTTGAAACTAAAAGTTGTTATTTTAACGACAGGTAGATACGTCACGTCCTGTGTCACTTAAGTAACTGCGTCCAGTACTTATACGTACGGAAGTAGTTCTTTTATCCAAAACCCAAAACAGTAGTCCTGTTGCTGTTTAAAACGTCACGTGTTTAAAACAGCAACGTCACGTGTTTAAAACAGCAATGTCACGTGTTTAAAACAGCAAAGTCACGTGTTTAAAACAGCGAAGTCACCTGTTTAAAACAGCAACGTCACGTGTTTAAAACAGCAAAGTCACGTGTTTAAAACAGCAACGTCACGTGTTTAAAACAGCAAAGTCACATGTTTAAAACAGCAACGTCACGTGTTTAAAACAGCAACGTCACCTGTTTAAAACAGCAAAGTCACGTGTTTAAAACAGCAACATCACGTGTTTAAAACAGCAACGTCACATGTTTAAAACAGAATTAAACATATTTACAGCCTGGTACAAAAAATGATTTTGATCTCTATCGCTAATTTTCCTGATGACAGCTTTACGGGGGGTGATTTTAGTTTTTTAACACACTCGTTTAAATGATATTAAGACTTATATTTCTGCATAATTAAGGGCGTGGCTGCTATGCCGAACTCTCAAAATGTAATAGGCGCCTAACCAAAACACAATGTTCATTACAGATTTCTTAATTAAATGAATAAAGATTATGAATTAATTTTCATGTTCTCAGCTGTCAGATGATGTGACATCTACTGCTGACCTGCCGTCTCCCCCGAAACGTCCCGTCCCCCACATCTCAGACCCCAGAGGGTTAATATTTACATTTCTGATTGTGTCAAGCAAGTTACCAACCTCCTTGTCAGAAGTGAGACGGGATTGAATTTGTGTGTGAAAACACAGAGTCAGCAGAGGACCGTAATCTGATTAGAGAAGCCGCAAGAAAGTGTTTTGCAGCAAAGCGTTGTTCCCTGCGGTCACCAGAGACTTGTTTTATTCCTGCAGGACGTGGCGAGCAGCGGCAGCGGGAACATTTGCATTTGCACACTAATGATGCCATTTTAATCTGATTAAAGCAACACAGACTCTCACTGATTATCTTCATTAGAGCTGTAATGTTTAACACTGAGGATCTGGATTCAGATGCAGGTGTTTGCTTTCATAAAATACAGCAAGTTACTGTGTCGTATAGCAGCCTGTTTACAGCCAAAACTGAGAATAACACACAGAAAATGAGCATTTGTTGACAACAAGCTTTGAATACAGAGCTTATTGTCTGCTGAACAGCTGGTCCCAACTTCTTCCAAAAAAGTGTTGATTAATTCTACACACAAACACCCAGAAATAACAAAAATATGACAAATTATTTGCCATATTGTGAATAAGTGTGAAATGCTACTGTAAAACTGTTGGGGGGGGAACACCATGTTCTATATAAAACCGTCGCCAGAATAAATATTAGCATTATACTTTTCTGCAAACCACAGATACCACATTTGTGCATTTCATGTGTATATGTTGAAATTTTACGTTGTGACAAGGCCGAGGTGAATGAGTGGCAGGTTTAGTGAGGAAAAGGAAAAGTTTGGGCTTAAAATACCCATTTTTGTCTCCAGAAACACTGCGAGAAAAAACGGGAACTCTCCTTAAAAAATACTGTAACGTATCCGTGGTTTTGCAGAAACGTACAACGCCAACATGTGGTTCTGTCGACCGGGCTGGTTTCTCACACTATCACGACTTTTTCAAACTGTGAATACTTCAGACTTTCCGTGTAATTCCTGGTTCATTTATATGATCCGTTTCACCACTTTCCACTGAGTTAGAACAATATGTTACAAAGTTGCTTTACTTTTTGTGCTTTCGCTGCTTTACGACAGAACTTTAGTCTTTATTTAAACCTCAGCAGCTTCACTCTTTCATGAAAGAAGCCGGGCAGAATCGAGCAGATGAATTGTGTCTCTCATGCCTCAAAATGACAAAAAAAAAAGTGAAAAATGGGGTAGTTTCAGAGGCGCTCCTCTGTGGGATTTGTAGCAGAGGTGCACTCTGGGATGCAGAAGAGAAAGCGAGTCTTGTTTAACGGCGGCTCAGACGGGAGCTCGTGCTGAAAGCCAGTCAAATTCCTCAGAGGTGACATTTCATTTTCTTGCAGCCGTCTCCGCTCATCGGGGAGCGTGTCGCCCATCGATAAAAACCCCTCCTCCCGCTCAAAGATGAGCACTCGGCGGGCAGCCGGAGCGAGGCTGCGATCAATAACAAGCCGGCAGACAAAGACACTGTCACCGGCTTTGATATAACACGGAGGCGATCCCCGCTGGATGCAGCAGGAGGCGAGGGCGGCTCTGACAGATCCAGGGGGGGAAACAAGAAAGAAAAGGAGGGACTGGAAGCTGCTGTTGGCTGCGACGGGAAACGCAGCAGGAGGCTGAGTTCAGAGCAAACTGGATTCCTCAAAACCACCTCTGCAGATCCACGCTGAGCCTCCTGCAAACTTCTGATCCAGGATTTGAGAAGGAAAACTGACAATTATATGAAACGAAAGATGCTTCAAACTCTTGACAATAAAACACACTGGAATCACTTCACCTTGCGACCTTTTACTCAGAAAATTGTGGGGTTTTTTTCTCTAAACATTACGACTTTTTTCTCAAAACATTACGACTTTTTTCTAAAAGAATTACGACTTTTTTCTAAAAAATGTCAGACTTTTTTCTCAAAACATTGCGACTTTTTTCTCAAAAAATTACGACTTTTTTCTCAGAAATTTGTCTTTTTTTTTTTTTCTCTAAGCATTGCGACTTTTTTCTCAAAACATTACGACTTTTTTCTCAAAAAATTACGACTTTTTTCTCAAAAAATTACGACTTTTTTCCTCAAAACATTACGACTTTTTTCCTAAACATTACGACTTTTTTCTCAAAAAATTACGACTTTTTTCTCAAAACATTACGACTTTTTTCTCCAAAAATTAAGACTTTTTTCCTCAAAACATTACGACTTTTTTCCTAAACATTACGACTTTTTTCTCAAAACATTACGACTTTTTTCTCCAAAAATTACGACTTTTTTCCTCAAAACATTACGACTTTTTTCCTAAACATTACGACTTTTTTCTCAAAAAATTACAACTTTTTTCTCAAAACATTACGACTTTTTTCTCCAAAAATTACGACTTTTTTCCTCAAAACAATACGACTTTTTTCCTAAACATTACGACTTTTTTCTCGATCCATGATAAAATCCATTATTGTCCCATCCCTAGACCCATGTCTATTTATGTATACTTTCACAAACTTTCTTCCCCTCAAATCCACAAACTTTCCAGGATTTCCAGGACTGTTACATACCTCACTGAGGATATCTCCAGCTTTCTTGTTCTTTTCCACCTCCAGGGATCCAAAAGGAATCCACGGAGAACCTTTAGTGTAGCTGTTGTAGTCAGACTTGTAATCATTCTGTGACGCAGAAAAACAAAGAAACATTCAAAAGGCTGAATTCATCTCATAATATCATGCAAATACACGTTTAATACACAGGATTCCTACACATCTTACATTTCATATTTTATGATTTCTCTGCAGATTACGTAGAAGATTTTTTTTTCCTCTAAATATTCAAACTTTTTTTTAAATTAAAATATTTCCACTTTTTTCTTCTAAACATTCTGACTTTTAGTTCCATGAAAAACACTCTGCTTGTGTTTAATTCATTTTTAGAAATTCTGAATTTTATATTTTATAAAAACAGAATGGGGGAAACAGTCTGGAAACACAAATGTTTTCCATCCTCTCTTTTCTTTTTTCAAAACTTATCCAAACCTGGAAATGACTAAAATCAAATCCAGACTTTCCCAGACTGCGTAGAAACAACAAAATATTAAAATGAATGAGCGTCAGCAGTCAGAATGTGTAAAGTGTGTGTAAGACAGTGTAAAGTGTGTGTAAGACAGTGTAAAGTGTGTGTGAGACAGTGTAAAGTGTGTGTAAGACAGTGTAAAGTGTGTGTGAGACAGTGTAAAGTGTGTGTAAGACAGCAGTGTAAAGTGTGTGTGAGACAGCAGTGTAAAGTGTGTGTGAGACAGCAGTGTAAAGTGTGTGTAAGACAGTGTAAAGTGTGTGTACTGACGTCGCTCTGGATGATGTTGGCTTTCTTGGCGAGGTCGAGCAGCACGGTGTCGGGGGGGAGGAAGAAGTTGGTGCTGATGCTCCTGTAGCCCTTCATGCTGGCGATGGCCTGGGACTTCTTCGCCAGAGTGACTGAAATCATGTCCAGAGGAGAATGGTACTTTGTCTTTATCTTCTCGTAGTCCTTTTTGTATTCTCGCTGCAGAGACGTCAGGAAGAGACTGTTATTAAATATGTGCACACATTTACACAACACACATGTGAAAAGCCAGGTTCAAAATTCTTGTGACAAAATATTTTGCGGAGAATTTTTAAAGCAAAGTCCATGCAGGTATTGTTTATGCAAAAACACATTTTAAAAAGTCGATGAAATAAAGAAGTAAAGCTGATGTCTTACTTCACTCTGGATTTTGGCCACGTGAACGGAGTGCAGGATTTTGGGATCGTCGTTGATGCTGAGGGCTCCGACCATCTGCCCCTTGTTCTTCTCATATTCCTTCTTATATTTAACCTGCAGACAAAAGCAAAAAGGTGATTCTTTAATACATTAATTAAAAAGAAGTAACAGTGAAATGATAAAAGTCTGACAGTACTCACATCGCTGGCGATGTTTGTGTGAGCGCGGGCGGCGAGGATCGAGATGGCGTCGCCCCGGACTTCAAACTTCTTGGCTTTGGTTTTCTCCCAATCGTACTTATAACAGTTCTGCAGGGAGACAGTCATTAAACATTAAAATCTTACACCAAATTAAAGCTGAGAGCAGTAATAATAATAATAATAATAATGAAATGTACTTACATCACTGAGGTTAAAAGCGTTAACTCTGGACTGGATGAAGAAAGGATAATCTGGAGGAAGACTGTTCTTGAACTTTGTGTTCTCGTACTTTGCTTTGTAGTTCAACTGCAAAAACAACAAAACAACAAAAAGTTACATTTCACACATTTTAATATCTTTATCAAGAGAAACTGATGTGTTCTATGGGTACCCACAAGTCTCCTCTTTACAGAAATGTCAACTTTTATAATAATTTCATGCAGTTTGGGGCAAAAACCTGCAGTTTTTCTGCAGTACACAAGTTTTATTCTCATCTATTCTAAAAATATTGGAATATTTCTGCATACTGGGGTCCATAAACAGTCTTGAATTACATAAATTGGGTATTACTGGAAAGATGAGACTGTGATTGATGTAGAGCTGATGTAGAAACTTTCTGAGCAGTTTACTGAACAGAAGAGCTCGCCGTCCAATCTGAGAAACATGCAATTCTTGCAGAAATCTCCAAATGTCAAAAGTTTTTGAAACCAAATCACAGCATGGATTCTTCTATGGTGTTCCTCAAGGTCTGGGTGTTTTAATGAGGTATTTCGCAGGAATTTCTGACCAGTTTTATCAAATCTCGAATGGTCAAAAATGGTTAAATTGTGCACCAAATCTGTGCAACAAATGGCATCAGCCCCAAAATTGCTGCAAAAACTTAATAGAACATTTGCATGGTCATCATAAACTTCAATCATAAAGACTTTATACACTCTAAACCTTCATAATTTAACAGGCGTCTAACCAAAACACAATGCTTATTACAGATTTAAGGAAAGTGCTGAGCTGCATCTCAAATTAATCTTCAGATTTTCAGCTTTCAGATGATGCAATCTCCCCTTAAACATTTTTTCACTAAATTGAATGCATCCTGCAGAGTGATACACTGCAGTTTCATGTCCTGCTCATTGTGCAGTGAAGACAGGAGTCTGAGTGTGATCTGGTGTCGTGTCAGTGGAGGGCAGCAGTGTGTCGGCTGTATTTTATCACACACACACACACACACTGCCGGGCCCTCTCTGATGATCGCAGGGTTTATTCTGGGCCATCTCCACGCGTGTTGCTATTTATACTACAGAGAGATGGCTCTCCAGTTTCCATGGCGCCCACAGAAAGACAGCTGGGCTCCGGGGATGATCGCGCACATTTTCACATGATCTGCACATCCAGGAGAATTTGATCTGCAGCGTTCGCTGCACACTGGAGCGATTTCACTCAATACAGCGACTAAATACTCAAATACTCAAAACTATAACAACCTCGCCCCTTACATGATGAGGTAATATTACATCACCATCCACTGCTGATCCGATGGTACCAACTTACATTCTAATATATTTTTATGTTTCTTTATAAAACCTGTTATTACAGTAAAGTACTGTAAGGAGGCTGGAGAACATTTTAGATTTATGTTAGATTTTACAGCAATATTGGATTGAAATTAGTTATTGATTAGGCACAGGACGATATGAAAACTTCATGTCATGATTATCCTGGCCAAAATAATTTTGATTCGTGATATTATCCTGATAATCAACAAAATATGAAATAACTCTTAAAATGGCCCGTAAAATTGTGACTTTTTCTCTTAACTCTACAACATTTGTCTCAAAAGATTACGACTTTTTTTCCTCATCAAATTGTGAAGTTTTTTTCTCAAAACATTACGACTTTTTTTTCTCAAAACATTACAACTTTTTTCTCAAAACATTACGACTTTTTTCTCAAAACATTATGACTTTTTTTTCGAAACATTACGACGTTTTTCTCAAAACATTACGACTTTTTTCTCAAAACATTACGACGTTTTTTTCTAAACATTACGACTTTTTTTCTAAACATTACAACTTTTTTTCTAAACATTACGACTTTTTTCTCAAAACATTCCGACTTTTTTCTCAAAACATTACGACTTTTTTCTCAAAACATTACGA
>JAOVVB010028539.1:0-15711 GCA_028570985.1 Heterobranchus longifilis
CTCCTTTAAAGTATGTATTAATACAATCCATTTAAAAATATCATTTTAAGCTGTCCTTCATGCCAATGGTCTGCTTTTTAATCAGTAGATGCTTAATAATTACTAGAATGCTTATACTTATTTAACATAAAATTGTACTTAATTATCTAAAAACTTTCTGCAGTTTCACTAACAGTGTAATTGTAATAGTTTTCAACTTACAAACAAGAGAAGGTCATCTGGATGTTGAGGAAGGCCTAATTATAGTCAGGAGGTATTTGCCTGATTTTATTTTTTTTATCTTATATAATATATCTTATAATCTTAAAATCTTATGATAAGTACAAAAAAGTGGGATTTTTTTTAAACAGTAAAGCTTCAGTAGTAAAATTCAAATTTGTTTTGGAAGAAATAAAATGAGAGTCAATATAAACTTCTTTAGTATCTCAGGTATCTGTGCTGTGGAGGTAAATTAAGTTGTTTTATGCATTATTCTCCATAAAAGGTAAACAATTAATTATAATGAAAATATTAGTGCTGTTATGAGTTATGTAGACCAGCATTTCATGCTCTAATTAAATATCTTACTCCAGTTATATTTTCTGGTTACTACAAAATGAAAGTTTGTATATAATATAAATTCCTTTAACCTGAAAATCTGAAATATTCTGAAATGTCATTTTTGGTGCCATTTCAGCTATTGAAAGGAGTGCACTGTTTCTAAACCAGTAGGATATGTTTTTAAAATATACCCATGTATACTGTATTAAATGTATTACTAAACTTAATCAAGCAGTTTATCATTTCTGATAAAGATGTGATCGTCCAGTTGTTCAATAAATTTAATCTAGATCAGAATGATCAATATTTGAAATTCCCATGGTTTGATATACAGGATAAGGTAATTAATTTTGTCCTGGTTATTCAAAGCGACAGTGGATGGCATCACCTAGATCCAGATACAAACTTTTTAGGATTACCAAATACTCTAAATGGGGCTACAGTACATACCACAATGCGGATTAGTAGTTATGTGAAGAACAATATGTAAAATAGTCAGCATATGGTCACTAAGTATTTCTATTTGAATAAACCAGAAATACCAGAATAAAACGATTTTAAAATACCCTTTTTAGTTCTTTTAAACAGAACTTTATTCTGACCACCACAGGATTAAGAGCCCAACATTGGCAACCTGGTGGCCCTGGGCTCAAATCACCAACCCTCCATTTAGTAACTCAGTGCCGTAGCCCTTAGACCTGCCACTGCCCTTTATCTGGTGTTTTGGTTTCTTGTTTAAGCAGTAACTTTATCTTTGTTTGGCAAAGAAAGCTTCTAGCCTTCTTTCTGAACTCCTGTGTCAGTCACTACCAGTGAGGATCCACCCTTTTCCCCAACAACATGGCTGAACTCCAAAATACAGTAAATGTTTCTCAGGCACTGGGAGGAACTGTCTCACTTTTCTTCAGAAAGTGTAACGTCACCACCCCCTACCACACCTTGAATTCTTGCGAGTTTTCACCTCCCAATCTTAAAGGGCTTGTTGCCTGTTTTTAATTTATAATTTTTTTTGATTCAGCATGCTCCTTTATTGCCCTGGCCTTCAGCTTATTCCATCTACAATTTACTTGCTTTATTGTTCTCTTTTGACCAGACCCCATGGCATTCACATTCTGGGCGATTTCATCCCAAATATCTTTTTTTCTATTTGCTAGTCACTTTGTCACCCTTAGTAGAATCAAAACTTCTTACTATTGAGGCATAATGACACCTACTGTAGCAGCCCCCCACCAGTGTGTAGGTTTCTGGGGCAGTGAAAGTAGGTCTATAGGCCTTGCGCATTGTTTGATTTAATGAAACGCAACGCAGAGCTCATCAACTAACTGATGCTTAAAGGCTAAGCATCAGTTAGTTAGTAAGACCAATTACACAGCCATTTTATTTAGCCTTTCTCAGAGAATAAAAATAAATCAAAAAATAAACAAAGAACCACTGACATGGCAGGTATTGTCGATTGCCACTACTGGTTTGGTAAAAGTGGATACCATCAACGAGTGTATGTTAAGTGTACAAAACCACCAGAGCACATCACCACTGAAGAACTGTAGGTTTAGTTTTGCTTTGGGAATGCAGATATTATGTACGTGGAGACTTTATCAGAATGAAGGGCACTCCCTCTGTGGAAGAACAGTGCCTCATTGCTATGTGCTTCTGGCACTTTCTATCAAATAAATGACCACCACAAATAAATTAAATAGATTACATGTAGTGTACATTATTTGCAAATACAAGAGGATATATAAAGGAAAGTTTTTTTTGTTTGTTTTCTTTTGAAGAAAACAAACCTCATGAAAGGGAGTGGGAGTACATCAGCCAAAATGGGAGGCACAGCATCATCAACCAACTAGTGGGCGACACAGACTTAATTACTACAAACTGTATGGTGAAGTGGCCTGGGTCTGTCCATGATGTTTATAGCCTATGGGAGTGTGGTCTATACAGACTATTCTAATTAACTTGACAGCATAATATTAGGTGACTGTCCACTTCTACCATGGCTCATGAACCCTTTTCTTGTAGTAAACACATCTGACCAGGCATGCTTTAACACTGCTCACAGTGCACACTGCAATTGAACACTTAAATGGAGTTTGAAGAGATGACTTGCCTTTGCGAGTGGAACCACTGGAAGCATGCAACAAAACAGTAGCCTGCATCGCTACCAGGCACGATGTCCGTGTTTGTGATGGTTTATAGTGCACTTGTGCCTGTAGGAGACACAGTTGAACCTCCAGTGTTCACTGCGAATGAGGGACAGAGTAGATGGGCAATCAGGGATGCAGTTTGTAGAATCAACTTTTCACTTTTTTTTTTCAGTCTAAATCCACCCTTTTTCTAGGATCAGGATCATCCAGATTTTTTTTTCAACAGATCCCAACCATACAAAAGTTTTAAACAACACTAACTGAAGGTTTAATCCAAGATCAAAACCAGAATTGGATTACATTATCTAATATTATTCCCATAATCCGTTTTTTCTTCTTTTTTTTTCTTTTGAACATCTCATTTTCAAGATCTGATCCAATCTGGTCAGATTAACGTTTGAACAGTTGGGTTGTTTGAACAGTTTTATTTAGAATTCAATTCAGGTCAATGTTGTTTGTAAATTTCTATTTGTTTAATACTATTTTAACAATAGGCATTGTCAAAAAGCAGTTTTATAGGATTAGGAATATATAATGTTATGTTCAGAACCTTTCCTCAAAATAAACAAACCAGAGGTGATGGTGGTATTAAAAAGAAATAATAAAAATAACTCATTGAGACAATATGAGGAAGAAACTTTGAGAGGAAACAGACTTAAACTGAAAGGTTTCCTCATCTGGGTAATAGTGCAATTCTAAATAATTCCCTTCTTTAACTTTGTGCTATATACTCAAAAACCTTTGTAATCTGGGGATTCATTCTAGTTTCGAAATGAAGTCTATTTTGTTAAAGTTATCAACAGTTTATTGATGGAGCCTTGGGTGCAAATTTTTCATGAGAATTGTAGTCCTAAAGCAACAGAGTTTCCAAATGATAAGAATTGCAACCACAGGTCACGCATCAGGATGGATCAGGCAGGTCTAAACAACTAAAGGGGGCAGGATTCAATTTAATTCAATTTTATTTATATAGCGCGTTTAACAATTAACATTGCAAACATAGCACTAGAGCTCTGTAGTGTACTAAAGACCTTTGGGTTCTGTGCTTCACCTAAACATTTCCAAAGACCTTTTCTAACCTGATGACTTTAGTGTGATTTTGTTTTTCTTTGAACATTGGACTGAGGGTTCAGAGAGTTTGACATCCTGCTTGTAAATGATAATTGCTTCCGATATGGGTGCTATAATGTCATTTGGGCTGCATTGACATAGAAAGAACCTGCCCTGTGGATACAAATGGTGTGCTGTTTCTTGTTCTAATATGCTTAGGGAGATTCTATCTGGTGTGTGTGTGTGTGTGTGTATGTGCGTGTGTGTATGTATGTAAAAACATAATGGGGAAATGTACTGGTTCAGCCACTGTATGATGGGAGAGAGTTCTGGAATATTTTGTTATGTAGATTCTTTTGCTAAACATGAATCTACTGTATCAGCTGTGCAGACAGACAGTTCTGAGTAGACATTTCTATTTTTTCTATTTTGAGTTGCGATTTTTGTATAAGATGTAAAAATGTATACAGTGTCCTGGAAGTGATACTCTGGCTAGGCAGCCTCCCCTACAGCACCGCTCTAATAATAGCTCGGTAATAGGCAATGAGGAAGCGTGTAGCAGACAGAATGTGCAGGAATGCCAGTGTTTAGTGGACAGCTGCTTGAATATCTAGCATGCATTTCTCCAGCATCTGCTGCAGCAGATCTGACTATGTTTGTGGTTTTTTTTTTTAAAAACTGGATATGTTAGGAGAGGCAGGAAACAGAAACATATGTAAATGAAAAAAAAAGGTTTTAAAGCAATGCAAACCCTTTTTTCTTTTTTTTTTCTTTTTTGTTAAGGAAAAAGAGTATTCAGGTATTGCAAATGAGCTGAAATAATTGGATTTAACTGAGTAATACATAAGAACGCATAAAGAACTGGATAGTTAAAGCCTGGGGTTTCCGACTGCAAAGAATTATATGGGATCTTCCAATGAGCAGCAGTTCTGTAAGCAGAAATGACTTGTTGGTGAAACGGTCAAAGGATAATAACCAGACTGTTTAAGCTGCCTGGAAGCCTACAGTAAATCAAATTTTAGTTTTTAGTTTTTTTAGTTTTTACAACCATGGTAATCAGAAAATAATATCAGAATGCACAACAAGGCGCAATCTTGAGGTGAATGGGCAACAACGCCAGAAACCACTTCAGGTTCCACTCTCATCAGCAAAGAACAGGAATCTGAGGCTGCAATGAACATAGACTCACAGAAACTGAACATTGGACAAACATGAAGCAATTATCATTTTTATTATCATTTTTATTTGTCACATATACATTATACGGTACATCTAAATATACATATAATCATTTAGCAGCATGTAAAGAGTAATCAAGTTAGCTTGGGAAAATTCTTACTTTTAGAAATGCTTTCCTTGTCCTCCACATTGTTATTCTTTCAAACACAGCAATTTTACCAAGGAAATTGGGGCCGTTATGAAACATAATAATTTTAACACAAATGATGCAACATTACACTAACATTGAGGTAGAAAACATTAAACAACTGTGTGAATGATCCAATGCCACACATCCATGAAATCAAAATGATTTTCTTCAACGACTATGACCAATTTTACTTGTATGTCAAGACCATGCCTTAAATATAATTTGACCAAAATTATTTATTATATTTATTTATTTGTCCTTTGTGCGGTGAAATAACTAGGAACACTTATTTAATTAATAAGTGAATTAAAATTCTCACAGCCATTTTTTTTAAATCACAGAAATACGCAACAGTTACATCATAATATTTTAAAAACTTTGCAATTTAGTGAAGATCCATTGGAATATTTCTTTTGTTTTGGAATCTACTAAGATATAACCTGTAAGTGGGTAATGGCAAACACTGCTTCTTTTACTCTAACAGCCTAATGTGAAATAAGTCAGCAGGTTTTGTTATAAAGCCCTGTAAGTTAATAACATATACAGTAGTGCTGACTGCTGCTTTCTTCACAGGGTCACTAAAATCCCCAGTGTTTAATTAAACCTGTTATTTATGAAACTTAAAAGACATAGGTGTTAATGGAACCCAGTAAATTTAGTAATGCAGGCAGTACCAGGAAATACATAAAAGCATAATGATGTGTAAAAATGTACCACTTGAAACAGCAGTAAGAAGTGAGCAGTAAGAGGCTGCATTTATACTGATTAAAGCCATTATTGCATAAATGCTACTACCATAATCAAGCAAGAGTAAATGAGAAAAACATGCTATAAAATGCTTTGCTCATGTAAGACTTATATCTTATTAAATATGTATGCTGTGCTTATTCCACTTGACTTATTTTGGTTATTATGTATTTGGAACAAGGGTAGCTTTGGAGCAATTGTACACAAGAGACCTCTTAAAGCTATTTAATTTAATGTTTTGGGGGATTTTTTAAATAATGTTTTTTAACAAGATGTTAATTGCACATCAGAAATAGCTTGTGACTACTTATTTCTGAGAAAAATGAAACATACAGTATAAATAACACTTGACATTTGGATTTTGACTGCTTTGAATGTTTAAAATGGCACTCGTATTTACTAAAATCATGACTGAAATTATTTAAATGATATGATCCAGTGTGCTGACTCACTTTGCATCACACTGTATGCACTGTACAGTAATTGTGGGTAAAGTTGATACTAAGCGTGATCCTAATAAACAGGGATCATATCTGAAGGCTTGATTTGTTTCCAGCTCACAAGGACAGGATTAGTGGCAAGTTATAATTCTTATATAAGAATTATGTATTATTGTTATGTTTATTCAAGTATTATGTGCACTGTCTGTAAATATGAACAGAAACATTAAACGGAAACAGAAACATCCAGAAGATAAAGTATATAGTATATGTTATAAACTCTCAAAGACTAACAAATGTTGTTCAAATATGCACTGCTGGAGCCTTATCGAGTTTGGTTGCCTCAAAAATTATCAACTGTTACTTTTATGATTCAGGCTGTTCAGTTTGCACAGTAGCCAGCACCTTTTTTTCTTACATCATAAGTTATTGTCAGAAATATGTTTTTTTTTTAACCTTCACTCTTTATTTAATTTTTAATCACTCTGTTTATTAAATTTTTTTATACCTACTGCCTTGCCACACATAATCCATTTACATGTAAATATTTTAGTGATCCGGGGCATTTTATCTAGTAGTATGAAATCAATATGTGTGGAGTATAAATAATCATGAAAATGTCTTAATCAGAGACATGGAATAAGCAGCAGAGACATGGAATAAGTCCTTAGTATTTTAAATCTCTGTGTTTGATTAACACCTATAATATCATGGAACTTGTTCATGTCACTTATCAGTTTTTGGCACTGGAGGTGTGAACTGGTGTGAAACTGCTGACATAAAGGTGTTATTACAGAAGTGTGAATAATGTTGCAAACTCCTTAATCTTCAGAAATGACTTAGACAAGACAGTTTTACTCCTCTCCCCTCCAAGTCCTCTATTTATTCAATTTATACTGTACATACTATACTCCTCAAAAAAGTGTTGTTTGTCCTCTAAACACAGGTAGATTGCTGATTCTTAATCTAGCTCTCCACCTTCATTGCCTAGGTATAAGAAATGTACAATATACAGTACAGTACTATAGAAATGTCTTCACCCTCATTTTTCTTCAAATTAAATGAAATCCATTGAAATAGATTAAATTTAAAAAAAATTGGAAAACATGTTTTACTGTGACTAAAGATTAATGTAAAAATAGTTTCTTTGTAAAATATCACAGGTTTAAAAATAATAATAAAAAAAACAATCATTATGGAGAAATGTTTTCTCACATGTGTTTATGTGAGTAATATAATACTGTATTTGATAAATTATTGGCATTGGTGGCTTAGTAGTACCTCAGACTTCTCACAATGAGGAATGCCCAGGTTTGATTGATCCAGCCACACAAAAAAATGGAAGATCAGAAAAAACATTGGAAAGCCAAACTAAAAAAAAAGCTTGTGGAAAATAATTTTCCATTTTCCCAGAACCACTCTTTTACAATTTGAGTCCTGAAATATGCCTGTGCCATCACAGAAGAAAAAGAAATCATAGATCTGATTACCAGGTCATTGAGTACATTCAGGGAGTAATTATATTCATTTTATGAAGACTTAATTTTATTGCCACAGAATGGGACTGAGTCGAGACTTGACAAACTGAAGCAACGTCAGATCATAACACTGCCTCCAGAGGCTTGTACAGTGTGCACTATACAGTACATGTAGGGGGGCATGGGTGCAGTGTTTCATGCTCTTCGCTTCTTATCCTGATGGGCCCATCGCTCTGGAATTGGGTAAATCTTTTTTCATTGCTCCAAAGTCTAACATTTATGCATACTTAAGCAAAATAACAAGATTTTAGATTTGGTCATGATTGGTTCTTCCAGCAGGACAGTGATCTCAACCATGCGTGAGTTATTAAAAAAAAAAAACGTCTTAAAGAGAACAAAGTAAAAATATTGCAGTGGACGTAGCAAAGGCTTGACATGAATTCTATAGAACATTTGTGAACTGAATAGAAAAAGCATGTCAAAACCCACAAACCTGACTAGTGGTGTTTTCACATTACATGATTGGGCATAGATCCTAGTATGCTTGACCTCAAAGTTCAGTACTTATTAAAAAAGGTGTACAGCCCATCATCGAATCCACATGAAAAAATGGTCTTGTGCACGGTACGGAATATTAGTGCATGACTCAAATCAATTATAGGCAACAGTACCTGAAAATCTAAGCAACTGCTGTTCTCAAATTCTGTGTGCATGCACTAGTCTCATCCTCTGAACTACACAGCCATAGCTGAAAAAGTAGGAAGGCATGTGAGACGGTCGCTGGTAATATTTTATTTTTCCCAAAATATCAATATTAGGCATAGATTGAAGGTTAACGTCCTTGTTTTCTTCTTCGCTTTGTGTTTATTGGTGGCTTACAAACCAACTACAGTAGGTGCATACTGCCACCTACTATAACAGAGAATATAAATATGCAAGTGTACTCGGGTACAAAACAATATTACCAGTGTAAAAGCTGGTCAGTGGGGATGGGGATGGGTAGAGGGACGAGCAATCAAACCTGGGCGCAGTACAAATCAATCTTACCTAGTGTGAAACCAGCCTAAGGGTGTTTAAATCAAATGTGAAAGCCAACTTTCCCTACCCAAATTGTGATATCATCAACACTGGCTTTCTCCTCCAACATCTGTTTATGCACACAGCATGCAGCATGCACGGATCTCATCCTGTGAACTGCATGAGCCACAGGTGGAAAAGTAGAATGCAAGCTAGAGGGACACTCAACATTTTTTGCCAAAATATAATTAACATTAGATGGATTTGACTAATATTGTAAAAGGTTACCCCAAGTTGTTGATTCCAGTTAAGCAGTTAAAAGGTCTAACCATCAAATGCAAACCAAACTTCTGACACACTAAAATATTGATATATTTTTAAAAAAGCTGAAATATATAGTATGTCTATATTCTTATTTTGAAATCTCATTTTAAAGAAGTAAAGCAATTATTCTAATTGTCATAACACAGTAAATGCACAATAATATGCAATGTGTGGAGTTGTGTAAAAATAGAGATTAAACATCTTTAGTCTGTGCCTCAGTCATAAAATGTGCTCATGGACTAGTGGTAATAGCTGCTCTTCTGGATGACTGTGAAGAAGAGGTTCAAGATCCCTGTGCTGCACACTTGTGGTATCATTTAACAGCAAAAACAGTCTTTTACAGAGAATGGCTACACTCAGCAAAGTAGAATGAACTTCGTAAATGTGGTTAAAGAGGGATTTTCCTTAAAGTGGAGAAATAGAATGGAAAATCCAGTCCAGTATGATTGCGAATTTATAGACATTTTCTCTGCAGGGTCCTTAGAAAGAAATCATATGAACGTTCCATTCACATGCATGTTTTTTTGACACTTCACATTAACATTTTTCACATGTGATATGTTATTTTCATCTGATCTGTTTAGACATGATTGCAGCACAATGTGTAGGAATACAACTTCACATGATTATATTATTTATATAATGATATGTAAAAGACCTACAGTATGATCACGTGCAAAACATACTGTATGTGCTTGTTCTGTGAGGAAACCATGTTGCTGTCCTGACAAATCTTGGCTGGTAACTGAGAGCTTTCTAACTTCACAGAAATGCTTGCTCTCTTTGTCTTCGCACTGGTCATGGGTTAATGCTTTCAGCTTGTGCTTTCAGTGGGTGGCAGGAATTAAATAGCAAACAGTAACTGTTATGAGGGGATTTCCTGCAGACCTTAATGTGACATTAACACATTACATACAGTATACTGTATAGGCTTAAAAGACCAGAAATACTATAAATACCTGTGGTGATGGTGCCTTGTTGCTGAAGCATTATTTAGACATACATACAGTTTTAAAAATCTCCATGTATTCCACAACATTGTCAGAAGGTGTTATGCTGACAGTACAGTATGTAACACATTTATGTTAATAGGATTGACATATTGTGGACTGTGATGGCAGATGCTATGTGCACTGTAATGATAACAAATGGATCTAAAAACATGGTATTTCTATATCACAAATTAAAATAATTTTATACTTATTGATATAGTGCTGGGTGGAAGGAGTCTCAAAAGTCAGTGTTTTTCCAACAAAAATCTAATTCACCCTTTGCTCTTATAATTCTCTGAACTCTGAACTACAGGGTGGGTGTAAATGAACTAGGCAGTATTTAATGGCTATAGAACTTTGTAGTATCACTGAAATCATGATGAAAATAGTCTCTAAATAGATGATATGGAATAGGATTTCATATTTCCCGTGGCTATAGTAAAGGCGTGGGCCATGAGGGGCAGCACATGCAACATAAACAAAGATAGCCGACCGCTTGACTGTTCAGGAGCGAGCTAAGATTGCAGCACTCTACGAAGTGTGCAGAGATGGTGGTGTACCGAGAAAGAGAGGAATGAAGCACTTCCTCCAGAGACAATAAAAAATTGACATGCAAAGCTGATGACCACAGGCTCGGTGAATGATGCAAGAACAAGTAGCCGTCCATCCAGAGTGAAATGTAAAGATTTGCTTTAATTTTCCTATTTAATAAAACACATGTACTGTACAATAGATATTGACTTTACTGTATTCTCAATTCTTAATGCCTAGTTACTTTTCACCCACCCTGTATACTCTACTGGGAGATTTTGGATCATGGCTGTGGGGATTTGTTCAATCAGCCCCAGAGCAATAGTCAGGTCAGACATTGATGTTTGGGTGAGGAGGCCTTGGTTCATTTGGCATTCTAGTTCATCCCAAAGATGTCCAGTAATTTTGAGGTCAGTGATCTATTGATGCCACACAAGTTCTTCCACTCCAATCTTGGCAAACCATGTCTTCACAAAGCTTCATGCACTGGAGCTCTGTCATGCAATAACAGGTTTTTGTGGCAAAAGAAGTAAACATGGATGTAATCATGGAACTACAAGTGAAATTAAGTAAATTTTAACCTTAATAAAACATGATAATGGCATGGGGAATTTACTTTTTAGGTTGTATAATGAGCATGCTTGCATATTGATGTGTTTTACTGGGAAACAGTGCACCACTACTTTGTTATAGGAGTGTAACCTAGATAGCTGGATAGTGAACAGTTAAGCGATAAGATGATGAAAACTTGCACAAGAAACTGTGGTGTATATTTAAAAAAAGAACAGTCTGATTGAATTTTGTTTGAAATCTAGAGCTTGTGAGAATTGCCAGTGGAGTTGCAGTCGGCAGAAAAGCTATCAAATACTCTTGGAGCATTACTGTCTGGTCTCCTGACAAAAAGGCAAATAAATCCAATATTTTCAAAATTCCTGGCTCAATCTATACTATCTTTGGCCTTCACACTCAAATTTGTCACCCATTCATTACCTGCTTGTCACAGTTACAAGTACATTGATTTTTTCTTTTTGCAATTGGATTATGGAACTGTAAATAACAGTGCTGAATATTGTGGATTTTTAAGTAAGAAAAATACAGTATATAATAGTGCAAGACACTTTTCACAGTCTGTTTTAATGTGAAAGTCATCAATCCTTGTAGAAAATGAGAGTGATGAAATAACAAAAAGAGGAAAAGACATATTGTACTCTAGACAGTGTGCTTTTTATGGGTGCAATTGTGAAAGCTAGCACTGTGCATAAAACATTATAGGCTATAATGTCTTCCTGATATTACACAATCATAATAAGCTAGTTACTGATTCCACAACTGCTCGTGTTCCAGTGACGTCTACAAATATGTCATTATGATCAATATAACTTAAAATGACTGATGCTTTCAAACTTTTTAAAATCTACATTCAAATAAATGATAAGCATATTTTACATATTTAAAGCAAAAGTATTTTTTCTATGATGAAATAGAATGAAAGGCAGGAAAATCATTATAATCATTCACACCTTTACTCACATGGTTTTGGAAGAAAGCTAAATGGTGAGGCATGCTGTTCTTTGCTGTAAGACACCAACAACAGCATTTGACCCTACATGCTTTGCCAGTTAATAGTAATATTAATGTAAACACAGAGGCTGTTCTTGCAATATCTGAAAAAATTGTGTAGTAGTCACATGTCCTCTATCACAAAATAGATTATTTGTGGAAAATAGGATTTGCTTGGAACTTTTGAATAGAACAAACACTCACTTAGGGATCTGCATGCAATCTTGAAGTGGGTCCCACCAAGAGATACAGTATGTTTTTGCAAATATCTAAGACTCTCAAAAACATTAATATACAATATATAGACTGTATAAATTTGGTCCTTTTTGACGTTGACTATCTGAGAATAATATTTTGAGACTCAGACAAACACAATGTAAGTGGTAAATATCTAGACCTAAGATTTGACCTTAAGTTAAGTTACGGTACATATGTTGGCCCACAGGCATTAAAGTAAGAATAAGATTAGAGGCTGCTTTTTGATATTGTTCTCTCATAGCCTTTGTCCAGTGTTATTTTTCAATGCACATTTACATTTCTTGATTTTCTCTTTTTTTAACCTACTTACATTACTAATTACCATCTGTTCTCGCAGAAGAGAACTCCCCCAATTTATTACTTTAAGCATGGTTATACTGTAATAATGATTAAAAATCCATGACTCATTTGAAATGGTGTGAAATTGTTTATTTTAACAACTTATACAAACTAATATACATTTATTCTACTTTAATATTAACACATCTAATAATATTAATGGGAAAAATATAACTATAGAAGAAAAATGGAATAAACAGCTCGAGCACATTTTTATGAAGTATATGCATTTTATTCCAGCTAATGAAAAAAAGCTAATATGGTCTCACCTGTATGTTACTAAATATACACACATTACAAGGCTCTTGCATGATAATGATGTACACTGCCAGGCCAAAAGAAAATAAATAAGTAAATAAATAAGTAAATAAATAAATATTTTAAAAAATAATCACATACAGTACATACATAGTTAATGTTTGAAAATGATTCCCTGTGCTCCCAGATTCACTCTTTCACAATTTTAGTCCTGGAATATGGCCGTGTCATCAGGCAAAAATATTTTTTTCAATGTATTTATTTTTTAATGTAAGCCTATATTTTGACCTTTCTGAAACAGTGACTTTTTTGGACAGGCAGTGTTGCTCTTCTCTGATCTAGTTTCTCAGCCCAGTTTCGGGTGATTTGGCAAAGTCTATATCACAAGTTATCCAAGTATGTTTTTACTTATTTTTTATAAACAGGTATAACTGTCTACAATCAATCATCCTACATCATACAGTACATTAGTGCTAAAATACATATTTTTTCAAAACGCAGATCTCTTATAAGTTGTTGATAAAAAAAAAAATAATAATAATAATAAAAAAAACAGGTTCTTAATAGGATGATCAAAAAACAAATAGGCTATAAAGTAATTATAAGACATTGCCAGGCCATATTCAGTGTTGTGATTGATATGTTTTAATATGTTGATATATTTTTATGTCCCTTTTTCAGCTTCTCATTGCATTGCAGTTAATAGTAAATTTCCTATATATTTTTTTCCTAACTGGAGAATCTTAACCCCCTAATTCTGTGCAACACATTTTTAAATGATGTAAAATTATATCTTTAACAAACTGTAAGTTGTTTGTTTTCCTCTTCCCACCCAAAATGAAGGTTATCCTGGCTTGTTGTCATCATCTTATTCAGTGGAAAAATATTTATATTAAAATGACAGGACAATAGATAAGGAACCAAATTCCATACTATCAGCTGAGCACAACCTCAATATTCAGCTTCTTTTAGGCTTTTTAGACACACTGACCTTGATCTTTACTTGCCTGTCTAGTCCTTTGTATTTAGATCCTTATACATAACTTACGGCTTGTCCTTATTGTCTCCACCACTGCTTTGCTATTTCTAGTCTTTTGCATTCTCACTGGTTGTGCCTTCTGCATCTGACTTCTTCTTCGTGCTTTTACCCCACATTCCACAGGGTTTGTCTTGTTCAGGTGCTCATTCTCCTCATTACCGTCTTCAAGAAAGCTCTACCTGGGGACTGGTTTATTGGCTCTCAAGCTTTTTTGCCTGGCACTAGCATCCGTGGATTTGGCCATGGATTTAGCTCTGAACAGGTTCCTGTGAATATAGAAAAATATGTTGTACATCCGAATAACCTGAGATGAGTCAAGAGTCTGAAGTGTCAACATTACATCAACAAACATGAATGATTTTACCTGTAGACTAACCTGAGCAATGTCAGAAACTCAACAGGGTCATTATTCATAGACCCTTCAGTGACCTCTATTCCTGAATCAGCACTGGTTGGGTTCTCCAAGGCAACATGGAGGTCTGAAGTAAGCTCTGATTTTTCCTGCAATGGCTCAGAAAAACTCCTCAGCAGGACACCATTGTTCTTTGAGCTGAAGTGATAATGAACCATGATTAGGATCAAACAAAAAAACAAAGGAATGAACAAAATAGTTCTGAATTGTCAAAGGAAAAATCCTTGTGTCTAAAAAATTTACATAATAAAAAAACAAATCACATGAAAAAGATTAAAGGAGACCTATTTTGCAAAATTAAGTTTTTTTTAAAAATAATTTTTAGAAATTTGGATGGAACTCCAAACATGTACAAACAAATGCAAAAAATGTCCCTTTTTTAAATTGGTCAGGGACCATATTGTGACCTTATATAAGAACAACCCCCTGCCTGGCTTATTGCTTAGCTCTACCCAGCACTCTTGTTCTCTGGTGGGACAGAGCTTGACAGTAGCTAATTTATATAATCACTGGAATGCATTTGGGGGAACTCTGACACCTATATCAACTTCTTAATAAGTATGATATACTTCTTATATAAGTAATATACTCTGCTAAAAAAGTAACCACCTGGATTTAACTAAGTAAATAGTTTAGACTGCTGATACCACTAAAATTCGGTAAAGAACTATAAAACATTATTAAAATCTGGAAGGATAGTGGTGAACCCTCATCTTTGAGGCAAAATGTGGTCGGACAATCCTGAATGAGTGTGATGGGAGATCACATAAACGCTTAGTAAAATCAAGGGTCTTGATTTTATAATGAAAGTAAGAGCATTTCCACACTCACAATGCAAAGAGAACTCAAGGGATTGGAACTAAACAGCTGTGTAGCCTTAAGAAAACCACTTATCAGTGAGGCTAATATAAAAAAAAAAGGTTTCAGTTTGCTAGGAAGCATAAAGTATGGACTGTGGAGCATTAGAAAAAGGTCATGTGGTTTGATGAGTCCAGATTTTTTTGTTGAGACTCAAGATAGAAATAAAAGTTGTGACGTTGCATAAGCTTATCAAAAAGATGCCACAAGTATAATCAAAGCAAAAGGGGGTTCAATGAATTATTAGTGTGTGCAACTTGTTTTGGCCAAGCAGTGTAGTAAATTATGTAACCTTTAAGAAAGAGTTCACCAGAACTGGCTCTTACCATGTTGGCTGCACTGCTTACCAGTCAGG
>JAOVVB010028571.1:0-15710 GCA_028570985.1 Heterobranchus longifilis
AATAATAATAATAATAATAATAATAATAATAATAATTATTATTATTATTATTATTATTATTATTATTATTATTATTTATTTATTTATTTATTTATATATTTATTTATTTTTTTTGTAATTTTTTTTTTTTTTTTTTGAAGGCCTCACAACCAAACATGAAACTTTGGGACCTCAAGTTTGGAAACCAAATGCATAAGCAAATGTACACAATATGATATATATGTCAATTTTCACACCACGGTATAGCCTACTGTGAAACCGATATATCGCTGCGATCCTATTCACAAGTCAACAACATATAAATATCAGTCACTTAATATCAAAGCAGTTAAAAGACGTAATGATTAATAAGTAATTGCTGCTCACAGCAGAGTAACACAAGCAGTATTGTGCATCTTTCATACTTTTTTTTTTAATCACATCTCAGGATGTGAAGCAGTGGGCAGAGGAGCAGGCTCAACATGCCATATGTGGATGGAAGTATTGCACAGACTTGATAATATGATTTGCAAAGCATGGTGCATCTTCAAAGGATCTCAGAAAATCAGGGCACAAAAACATGCTACACGCTAATCATCAGAGGGTGTTCTTCAGGCGGTGAATGAATTTGAATTTTCATACACACAATGATCAATAGTTCCAACTGTTATTTCACTTGACTACACTCTTTTAGTGTACGTATAGTTGTAGTCTGCACAAAAAAAAAAGCAAAATCCAGGCTTTTTTTTTTTTTTTTCTTCTTCTGCTGCACAAAGTATTTTCTCATCCACCACATTTGAAGCCCCATGAACGGAAGCATTGGTCACAGGGGGTTGTTTGTACTCGGTACCATTTGGCAGGTGAGATTATACTGGAGTGTTCGAGGCACACCATATTACTGTCTGTCTCAAGCCAAAAAGACACGGTAAGAGCCTCGGTGCAGGCACAGCTGGCCAGCTTTCATGTGCCTCCGGGTTTATGTAAATACCCTCTATGGGCTGAACATCGGTAAACAGCCTTATCACCTTCCCCACCAGGTTTGCACGCTGCATCTCTCTCTCTCTCTTTTTTCACTTTTCCTCAATGGATGTTAGACAAGAGATCGTGCTGGCCTCGGCCCACGCAGATCGAAAGGGAAATTATGCATGTAGAGGAAATGTGAAGGACTGAAGGTGAAGAAGACTTAAAGCGCGAAAGTCATTCAGATTAACTCAGTACCACATGTGTTAAAGGCTGTGTGACTCGTAGATAAATTCACTAACAATGAGAACTGATTGCCATTGAGAATTCTCAGTAGACTATTGTAGTTAATCAGTTTGTATAAACTGTGTACAGCTTTTAAGGGAGACCGTCCTCTCCCCTAAACACGACCCCAGAGGTACAAGCAGCTTACGACAAACCCATATTTTCATCTTTATTTATTCTGTTTAATGCACTTGAATTGAAAAAAAAATTATTCACAATCATTACACATTGTGTTTTTCACGTTTCATGCCCGGAAAACAGCAGAGAGAAGAAAAATCATATTTTGCATGACCCTTACTCGAACATAAATTAACAGTATAAATAGATGTAAGACGAGTATTTACGTTTATTGTCAGGTGGTGCCCTCTAGTGGCCGTAGTAATTATAATGGGAGCAAAACAGGAAGTCATGCAACAAAGTATTAACATTGAGAAAGTCTGTTAAGGGTGGGTGGGAATTGTGGTGGAGTCAAATAAACACAGGGCTTTGACCTGTTTGTGCCCCGTTTGAAAATAAAAGTCAATGTTGTGTTATTTTAACTTTAGGCAGCACACGGAACTACATCACACATGCGTAATTACGTCATGCAGTTTTGTTGCGTTACGTTTAGGTATACAGATGTTGATCTCCTGCCACCGGTGGAATGAATGTAGGAAACGCTCCTGTTTTTGTGGGCAGGCCCTGACAATCAAAAGTATTTTTTTTTTCAGATTTTTTAATGCAGTTTAATTCAGTTTATATTGACTAGTTCAATATTATGTACATGGGGTTAGATCAGTCTCATAAAGAATGAATGCACACAGAAATATTCACAAATGCATTTCAGGATTTATAAATAAATGACTACACAAAAATATTTTTCAATGCACACACACATATTTATCCTTGTATATAAATGTAAAGAAATTCCACACATAAAAATAAGGTTGACAATGTATTCCTGATGCACACACAAATATTTTTTTTGTTTTTACATATATGTACTAAAAATCCAGAAATATATATATTTAACAGTATTTGTAATTTTCATCAAAAACATATTTGAATGTTGTTACATAAACATACAACCTGCATTTACAAACTGCTTGTCATTTGTGAATGTCCTTGGATTTGTGTGTGACACTTGTTGAGACTCCTCTGCCGTACAGCTGATCCACAAATGCCTTTTTTTTCCAACAGGGAATTGTCTGTAGCCAATCAGATGGCTCCCTCCCTTTCAGCCAATCACATGAACGCAGCCCCAGGGAGGGGGCGTGGTTTAGCGCAACGGTGAGCTCCGGTCTCCTCCTGCTCTGACTGCACGTTGATGACTTTTCCACAATGGAGGGTGAGTTAGTCAGTTTTGTACAAATAATGTAGGTTACTACTTTTAATTTGTACTATCCAGTCATGCTAACACTAGAATGTGATAACGTGTGCCCCATATAATATGATATGAAATGTACTGGCTAGCTAACGTTAGCTAACTGTTAACAAGCTATACCTGTAACGCTAGCTAACAGGTTTCCTATGTAAACAACCCTGAAGTTAAAGTTAAATTATATAACTCTAATGTTAGCATGACAGGATAATGTCATTTATTTATAAATCCCAAAATACATTTATGAATATTTCTATGTGCATGCATTCTTTATGAGTCTGATCTAACTCCATATATAGGTTTATATGTTAAAAGACTATCATGAAGTCATATGCTTATTCACTGTATATTTTAATGACACTTAAAATTCAGTTCAATCTATATGAATTAACTGTGACTCGATAGTGCAGCCTATTCTTTCTAAGAATGGCAAAGCATGCTAAAGTCGTGTAGTCTCACCCCCACTATTAAACCGTACAGATCATACACCAGCAGTCCGAGGCCGAGGTCGGTTATTAGTGCAAAACAAACACATTGTGACAGCTGCATGATTAGCACCATGGACAGCACCGCACATCAAACAAGCTACGACTATGACAGCGTGCAGCTCAGGGGACGCTGTGTCTCGTACACATACACTGAAAAAGACCTCATATTTGTAACCTCCTAAAAGCTGTAAGACAATTCAGGAAAACAACAAATGATACAGATTTGCTTGTGGTGTTTGTCGGTCTTTTATTGAAAAGATCTTCTCCTGTTGCCGCTGTGCACACAGGCCTAGTTGGCTTTGTCTTGACATTGTGTTTTATATTGATGAGTTTCATATTCTGTTTGCTGATTAGGAGGGCGCTCCATTTAAAATGTTTTCGCTGTCCATTGAAGGGAAGGGCCTCCAAAACATCTGTAGCACCAGGGCCTAAAGTAATATTAAATATATAGTGTCTGATTAATTTCGATGGTAAACATCAGAATTTTCATACATGCTTATATTCCGATTATACAGTACATGATACATTTCATTCATTGTACTCGTGCAATGACAGTAAAGGGCATTGAATTGTAAAACGAGGGAGGTTCTGTGCTCTTAAGCTGTGTAGCAGCATGCTGGCATTACTTTGGTGAGGGGGCCCTCTGTGCTGTTAATCCGTGCTGCCAGTTGATGGTTTAGCACACAGGTGGGAAGAAGTGGAGCGTGGTTGTAGATCAGGTGATAATTACCATGACATTACAGTGAGTGGACAGCACTCAGCTCTTCCTAGTCAGAGTTAATGGGCACTGAATGAGAAAAAAAAAATCAGACCACTGTTTTTTCACCATCTCCAGCCTTGCTACAGGTTAACCTCTTACTATTAACTACTAACTATAATGCGAAGATTCGACTATTCGTTCTGTGCTGTGTGTAGTAAACAAGCCAAGTTAGCCCCCCCCCAAGCTAATGCGTGCTAACTAAGCTAACGACACAAGGTACAAAAGATAAGCCAGAGACTATATCGTATTAAATTGCTGTAGGCTTTAAATGCACAGACTCATGCTGGGATGAGACGCAGGTCCACAGCAGCATGGAGCTCCTCCTCCTCCTCCTCCTCAGCGTGTTGCGAGCAGCGATTGTACTCATGTCAGCAGAGAAAAAGGCATTTTTTAAAAGTCTGTTCAGCTCTCGGTGCTTTTGTAGCTTTTCTGAATCTCTGTGGTTGGAAGTCTCCTGCGTCGCTGCTTTTTCTTTGAGATCAGTGGCACCTTTCTGCTGGTACAAAAATAACCTGTTCTAGCGAGAAACACTGAGGCGATTATGTGTGAATATAATGTACACAGACGCAGAACAGCTCATATTGCAATATTGATTCTCCCAAACTTTTTAATCAGAAAGGTGTTTTAGGACATTTACAGTAGCCGTTCGTTCAGTTTGGAAAAGGAAGCAGAGAAAGCAGGATAGTGCATTAGCATCACGGCAGACAGTTACCCAGTTATTTATTATTATTATTATCATCATCATTATTATTCATAATTTATTAATATACACATTTTCAAGACAGTTTGTCGTGCCTCTGAATGTCATAGTCCAATCAGCCGCATCTTTGAGTCTGTTCGATGGAGTACGCTCTCATAGACTTTCATTGTAAGACCGTTTTTTTTTTTTCTAACTGCAGTGGGAAAGCAGGATAGGGCCTTAGCATCACAACATGACGTTTTTCCAAACCATTTCTGTGTGGAGTTTGAATGTTCCCCCCACGTGTTACACCTTGTCCCAATAGCAAGCGAGCGTCAGACTATGGCGTCGCATCGCACTGAACCCATTAATATACACTTCTGTTGCCATGGAAATAAACCACGTACCTGTCAGCTGTGTGTTGGAGATCAGACTGGAGATGTAACCACTAGTCAAAGATGGGTGACTACTGATCTTCCTATGTTTGTACTTTTTAAACAGAAAACACACGTTTTATAGTGATATTTTAGACGTGTCTTTACTGGAAATGACATACAATGCAACTTACAGCAAGTGAATATATTTTCTTACCAGAAACATCCAGCTCCCTGGCCATCTCCCTCCAGCCAGCTGACACTTTATTTAAGTTTTTGTAGTGAAATGAGGTCGTAACTTCTCATTTCAATCAGCCGTTCCTCGTCCTCGTGCTGCTACAGTGCTGTCAACACCAGCGACAGGAGAAATTAGAAACGGGGCATCCGCCAAAAGTTCAGCTTCAAAATGTCGCGTTACATCGCGCTGCGTCGCTCGCGGATAGTTAGGACATTCCAATAGAAAAACACTGCAATCAAACTGTTTCTGTCGCTCGCTCGCGTCGCTTGCTGTTAGGACACGGTGTGAGCGTGGTCAGGTTAACTGGTGAGTCTAATTTGCCCGTAGGTGTGACTGAGAGTGTGAATGTCTGTCTCTATGTGTCAGCCCTGTGATTGACTGGCGACCTGTCCAGGGTGTACCCCACCTCTTGCCCAATGTCAGCATTGACAACCCCCTGCGGTTACAGATAATGGATGGATGGATGGAACCCACAGGAGGCTCAGCTCTCCAGTCATATCCAATTTGTGTAATTCCAAGAGTGATTATGGACCCGAGGGTGCAGAAATATTCAAATACACCAGTTTCGAATAGGTGAAAATAACACATTTATACTGCATGACGAAAACTGCATGTTTTTTGCCACAAACTTCATGAGATTATCATAAAGTGGGCATGACTCGTGGGTACCCATAGAAGCCATTTTCATTCAGATATCTTGAGGTCAGAGGTCAAGGGACCCCTTTGAAAATGCCCGGGGTTAACTAGCTGATTCTGACACTGGTTTTGATGCATTGCATTCCAGCATATTTTGTTGAAATGTTATGATAAATGCAAGTAATACTATTAGAAGGCAATGCAGTGTTTTAGTACTAAATAGTACTCCACCTATAAAACAAATCATATGAAACTGTTGTAATCCAAGTGATTAGTAAATCCTGATCGATTCTATCTCCTGTTTAATAATGTGATTGCTTCTGCTGAAATGTATCTAGGGCTGAACAATTAATCGAATTTTTCTCGAAATCGCACTTTGCCCTATTTTGTAATTTATAAAGAGGTGCAATATTTGTTAAAGGCGAACTGTGTGTGAAAATACCATTCTGGTGCTGCAGAGATGTCGTGGACTACAAATCATATTCTACAGATTTAAGAAAAATAAATTGAACCTGTGAAAAATAAATAAATAAAATGCACTTGTTTTCACAGATTAAAAAAAAAAAAAAAAAAAAAGTAGAAAAATGATCCTGGCAAAAACAAACACAAAAGAATGAATTCCTTCTAATATCGCGAATCATATCGCAATTGCAACATCAGTCAAAATAATCGCAATTCGATATTTTTTCAAAACCGTTCAGTCCTAAATGTATCCCAACTCAACTATACACTAGTGTTACTTTCCCTTACAGTGATTCTAGACTTTAATACAAAAATCAATGAAGAACCGTTTAAGATTTAACTTTGATTATCGATCATCCGCTCAGAATTGTAGCATTGTCATTATTAGGCAAGGCAGTAATATATTCTGTCACACACTGGAACGTCATTCACTGTGTGACTAATGGAAAAAATTAGCATTCTTTCAGCTTAAACACATGCCTCTCTCTACTGATCAGCAAATGTTTGCCAATTACTAAACCTGTCTCTGTCACGCTACGTCTCTGTCATTAACCATATAAACTGTGCAGAAAGGCTTTTCATTTAACTGAAAAATCAAAAGCCCATTAACACTGCGATCACAGTTTAAATGCTCCCGGTGTAAGTCGTGATAAATCTTTATTTTGTATTGAATAGCCAGAATAAAAAAAAAAACCATTACTTATTGTATGGGGAACTATAATTACAGACCTTTGATCCATCTGGGCCCAATGATCTAAATGTTATTGCGCAATATTATCTACTAAAAGCTGATATTGTTGGGCATTTTTCGAAATCAATAACATCACTACTGCACTGGTAAGTCATTAAAAATGTAACCTACCAGTCTATTAGCTCTACCGCCCCATCTCCTCTGTGTATGTGTACAGTCATCGCTAATTGTTGATTTCATACCATTGCTCTCTGACACTGTAGTGGGCAGCAAGTACACAGGAAGGCCATCAACTTTCATAGTGACTGCATGTTGCTGTTGTGTATTGTGGGCATAGACTGTATAAAACATGGACCTAGTCTCCGTGACCCAGTGTGGGTGTTCAAAATAGGCAAAAAGGTGGAGCGTGGATGGACTCGTGGCTGAAACACGCCGACCTAGTCCGAAGCTACAGGCACCCACTTGTCACTCACAGCGACCATGCCCATAATTATGCGTAACTTTGAGCCTTAATATAACTGTTAAAAACAGTTATATAAAAATGCACCCCCCGTACAGTTGTCATGAACAGGAAATTGACCAAAACTGTTTTTTGTACCAGGCTGTAAACATGTTTATTTCTGCGGTAAAGTTGGTAGTGATGGGCAAAAATCGAATGCAGATCTTTTTGAACAACTCTTCTTAGTATGTACCAGGTCAGCCTGCCGAACTCTTCAGACGTATTAGTGCTCATGAATCCTCCACTTTTCCCACTTTCCCACTCTCTGCCGGTAACACAGGATACTGCTCAGTCAAAACAGAACTTGTATACTCAGTATTTGTTTGTCCAACGTGCATGTACGTTCGACGGACTGTCACAGAGAAACTGATGCCGTGATTTGCAAAAACTCGAAAGGTCTGATACATTTACATGCATCAACTCGATGGAACCGTGACAAGAGTTGGTCTGCCCATCACTCAGAGTTGGGCATTTTAGCATGGGGGTCTATGGGGACTGACTCGCTTTTGGAGCCAGCCTCAAGAGACCATTTAAGGAGCTGCAGCTTTTGGCATTTTTCCGAGGTTGCCGCTTGGTTGTGGTACCACAGACCAGCGAGCCAATCGTCAACATTATTGAGATGTGACAACCAAAACGCTGTAGAGAACAAAGTATCACATCAGATATCTCCTGTTGATAGCAGAACTACACGTGCATGTATCATACTTGATTCAACTGTATTGTGCTGCAATTATATACCCAAGTTACCTGGTAACTGTATTCACATTCTTCATTAATTCTGTGGTAGTGAGGGTGTGGAGGCGCTGCATTTATGGTGTTTCAGTCACTGTAGAAGATGACACTGAAGATGTCTTTGCTAGAAGCTTAGAGTCCTGCAGGAGAAAACATAAGCATCCCATGCTGACCAATCACAGATCTGGCGGTCCCCACATGGTATCTCTGTAGCCGCCGTAGTCCCGATATGTAATGAGGAGAAGCACGTGAACTATGTCTAACCCCTAAATTCCACAGGGCAATGATTGTGATTCCACCAGGCTCTCCGTTCTGCTCTGCGGGAAGTCTATTTTTGACGGAAGACGCGTTGAAGCTGCGTCAAGCAGCACAGAGCAGATCGAGCCAGACAGGAAGTGGGACACAGGAAAGGTATAGAGCACCCGGTCGATTTTGAAAATAAAACACCATGTGCAGACTCCAAACAAAAGTCATTTAACTACGTAGCCTACTTATGGTAGAAGCACAGAAATCAAGGGAAAACAAGGGAAAACGACCAAATCAAGAGCAAGTCGATGTCGGGACAGGCAAAGCAAACTTTTGTTTGTTGGTTGTTCTCTTTGTACGTCCGTGGGTAGTGCTCGCGAGCGCTCAGCTTCTGAAAGTTTCTCGGCGGGGCTTGACGCCGTGCGAAGGACGGAGCAAAAGAGCGAACGTGCCCTGTGGAATTAACGGGTAAGCCGATGGCTATGTGCGAAGCCTACTTTTCAAACATCGGCTTGTTTTGACTAGAGTTTCCCAGAGTATCTCAGACATTTATTATATTTTTTTATTTTATTTTATTGATTGTTGTCCTGTATGTTCCATTTGTCATCGTATGTTCCGGGCACGGAAGGCATTTTGTTGCAACCCAAAGCAAGATTTTCACAAATCTATGTACTGATGTGGATCAGTGGAGCTCTACAGTACCTCTAAACACACAGCATTCCCTGTTCGGTTCATGAAAACAGACACTGAACCCTTAATGAAGTATTGACCTATGGATATATTGACATTAATGCTTCTTACAATGCTTAAAACCAGGCCGTCTCTTCAGCACCGTTTAACTGCGGTTCAGTGCACAGTTTCTCGTGTGTGACTGTTTCCTGTCTGGTCCTGTTCTGCTGCATGGTTTCTTGGTAGCCCTTGAGCAATCACAAGAAAATGACAAATACGCATGAAGCTCCATTATGTATATATCTTATCTATATGGCACCAGTTGCCAAGGTGTGTGAGAGAGTCACATCTGAGGTAGTTTGTATGCAGATCAGATGGTGCAGTGCAATTTCACACATTTTGGCCTGAAATTGCTTGCATTGCTTGCTCAGATTTTTTCCTTTTTTATGTTAAACGTCAGAAAAAAATCTGTCACTGCGTGTTTAAATTATTTGTGCAGCTTGTGTACCAAGACAAACCGCTGGTTAGGAGTCGAGTGACTCTAATTACTGTAGTGATGCAACCTATTCCCTAACCTTATATTTCTCCCTCTGTGCAGCTTTCTAAAAGATGTAAAAAAACCCCAAAAGAAACAGAAAGAAGAAAAGGAAAAAATATGAATATAAAACAATTTAAGACAGAATAGCAGGCACTCTGGGATATGCCTGCCCAGCTTCGGTTTATGCTCCAACCACTTTCAGTTTGCATCCAGACTGTAAAAAAAGATGGAGGTATACCTCCGAGTCTGAAAAGTGAAGCCAATGCGGAAGTGCCTTAAACCTGCATTCTTTGTAATGGACAGCAGGGGGCGACTCGACTGGCTCCAAAATTAAATCTGATTATATAGAACTCTATGAGAAAAAGAGCCTACTTCTGACTTGATTTATTACCTCAGTAAGTATTTAACTAATGCGTTTATGGTCTCCGTCAGTAGTTTAAAGTCTTCTTCAAACAGACGATAAAACGGGGGGTGCTCTGGGCTGACCGTTCCATTGTTTTCCTATGGGGAGAGCGGTGCGATCCGACTTGACGGAGCCCGGAACCGCTGCCGTGCGCTGTACTCAAAGTAATAATTTCATCTTTGACCTAGTTGTGCTGACCTTTCAAAGCGCATCGAATGAAATAACGGCTGACAGCAGCCAGAAGCAATGATGATGTATACCTGTGATGTGCTTTGCCTCTGCACCGTACCTCGTGGTTTTGCTCTCATGATGTGAAGGCAGCTTTAGGGTGTGGGTACCTTTTATAAAAAGTTGCTACCAGGGCGACCTGCCAATCAGGATAGAGGCTTTACAATGCGTATCCATGGCACTGTGTACATTTACATAGTCGTGACCTTGTTTTTGGGTGTTGTCTGTGTTTTCGTCTTAGAACCTTGACCCTTTTTAGGGTTTAAGTTAACATTTTGGTCACCTAAAAAGTTGAGTTCAGAATTTGATTGCACCTGGATATCCAAGCTAGCTAGCGCTAGCATTAGCTGGTAACTTAGGGGAAAATTTGCCAATTGTCAACCGGCTCTGTGTCACTGCAGCACGGGCAATACATGCAGATGACAGGACAGGAGCTCCTCGTTCACCCGCCTTATAAAGGCCGTTGGATGACGCGTGTCATTGTGCGTCAAGTTTCCCTCTTTAGCGTTTAGCTTAGCACAGTGCCATTAAAACAGCACTGGCTTAGCACAGCTCCACCCTCCTGTCCAAATACGGTCACTTCCGGCTCCAAAAAAACCAACATGGCGACGGCCAAATTGCCAAACTCCAGGCTTCGAAACGGTAGTCCACAAACCAGTGGGTGATGTCACGGTGGTTACATCCACTTGTTTTATACAGTCGATAATTAAAGAGAAAACACTTCTCACCCGGTGTCAGGCTTAAATGAGGTGCTGGAGCTGTCGACAAAATCAAAAATGTGATAAAAGGCATCTGCACACTCAAATCTGTGCAAAAATTGAGTTTAATTGAGCAGCAAGCTTTCGGTCAGAGACCTTCTTCAAGGCCTTCTTCAAGTATTTCACCCCCATGAGAATGTTTGCAGCTTTCGTGCGTCACTTGTTTTCTCATAAACCTGTACTGTATGTGTTATGTTGTTTTTACAACAATCATTTAAAATACCCTCTTTTAATCGCAGCTTCAGAGCACACTTTCCAAATGATATGAAGCAGATGAAGGCATGTACACATTAAATCCCCTGTCAATCCCAATACAGTATGATTAAATTACCTGAAGGTTACCATGATATATATTTTATGTTCTTCTGACCCATCTTGAATTTTGAAACAGACAAATGAGGTAAAATTGGCCATTATGTTATGATAAAATTTATATATCTGTCTCTGATTTGTCAGGTCACATTTTGTCAATTTCTTCCAGTCCCGTTCTTTAATTTATGAAAAATGTCCTACAAAAAGCAATTCTTAAAAATGACATCCTTCCAGCCCAAGCTCATTTTAACTGTACTTGACAGCCGAGTGCTCCTTGGCAGGTATTGGCTGAAAATTATTTGACAAAATGAATGAGGAGGCTAAATGGCAAGAAAACAGTACACAGAATGAAAAATAAGGAACAAACTGAGATAGAGACTCATGCCTATACCATTTTATCTCTCTCACCAACACAACATCAGTGCCTGAATGGGCCACAAGCAAAGAAAACTCTATCATTGAGTTATAATGTCACCATAGCTGTTTCACATAAGTAGGTTAGCTGACTGTATTTGCAACTCAAATTCTGTTTTTCTGGCTTACACCCACATAAAACATATCAAAATGCATTCAAGTGTGAGCTGCCAAAGCCAGCAGTGATTGTTCTAAAGCCAGGATGTATTAAAATGAAATCGATATTTGACAAGTTTTGTGTCGTTATACTTCGCATTCTGCTAACTCATTTAAAAAGGTGTTATTTTGAGTACAATGCTCCCTAAGGCTGTTCTCATGAAGGCTTTTTATACTGTGCTAGTTGCATCATTTACATAAGTTACATGCAACAACATTATCATTTACAAATGTGTCTGCAGCACACATTTAGATTGTGGTTATTCGCACATTGTATGCAGGTAAATGCATTATGTGATGGTGAGCTATGCTTTATGTCTGACTTGAATTTTGTCTATATGTCCAAAAGTGAGGAAGGTATCCTCAAACCGTTTCCCCCCCTTCTGCCACAGTTGACAGCATGTCAGTCAATATGCAATGTCTCCCTGACATGTGAAAAAGGAAGGTCAAGAAAGAGATTGATGGAAATCAATTTTCATTCTACCATCTCTACTCTCTCTGCAGATACAGTATAGGACTTGCATTTAATGAAAAAAAAAAAGAGGTTAATCACAGACTGAACTCATCAAACAGAAGGAGGGCGTTTACCTGATATTAATCCACTAACACAATCTTCAGCAACACATAATCCTTATTTCAGCTGTTTAACAGCATAGTGTTTCACATTACGCATGAAAAGCCCCCTTATGGCTTAATAATGAATGTCAATGTCTATTTATCAAAAACGGATTATTTTCTGCAGGATGCATGGAGCAAGTAAGTTGAATACTATTGTTTCTGTCCAAAAGCAATAGCTAAACTGTGTAACTTATTCCAAAATCTGCAGCTAAATGTATAATCATTCAGCAAGTATTTCAGGTGTAGCATTGCATATTTCATGTGCAGCGTTACATCACCCACACCTTCACACAGAGCTTGTTAAATTTCGTTTTCTAATTTTAGAACTCATGTACAGCCACGCTCACTAGCCCCTCGCTATTGCTCTAATGCAGAAGCTTAGATTGTAATTATCCACATGGAAAGGTTATTGGACTTGCTCCTGTGAGTAGCGGGCGTCTTGCTCGGACTCCGAATGTAGATCTCACATCGCCAAACATGTCAAATTAAAATATGATATTGGTTTGGGGGATTTCACAGGATGGTGCCCTTGTAATCTAAGTCTGCCTGAGGGTTTCCTATCAATCTCGGTGTTGAATTAATGTATGGCGAGATGATGATGATAGTAATGACTTTTCTGTGTAATCTGGGATATTGCCTCTGCACAGTTTTCATATTTAATACCACATCGTTTTCATTGTTCTTGCTGGATGTTCCAGTGGAGAGTTCATGCAATAATGTTGATTCAACAAACTCTGATGCAAGATTTAATGACGATTTTTCGCAAAGTTATGAGAATGTTGAAATTGTGAGTCAGAAATTACTTGAATTACAAGTCCTCCAAACCATACGACCACATAGGTTGTTTGTTCCTGCCCTCTAATACGACCCACGGTAGCGCTTTCCTATATTAGCGCATAGTCTCGCATAGCCAGACCTATCTCCACAGCGCTGTGTCCGTGCTGGGGAGGGAGGTCTGGATTTAATAGCTTTCACTCTGGTATAGTGAAAACAACTCCCTGGCCTGTTTGTATTTCTTTAAACCAATCACAATCGTCCTGGGCGGCGCTACGCCCCGGCTGCAGTGAAGGGACTTTGAGAACCACACAAAGGTTAGGAGGGACTTCCTCCGGCCGAGGTCTCCTCCCGGCGGAAGTATAAGGCTTTATACCGACACTGCTTACATACCCACCCAGACTATTACACACGACTTCTGTGACATAGTTACGTTTGTTACATAAAGTTAAAATAGGCTAACTCAACATAGTTTCAAATGGGACAAAACACCAGTTTTCTGGGTCAAAGTCCAGTGTCTAAACAGACTTTCTTGTCTACGTTATATGACTTCCTGCTTTGCTCCCGTCATAATTACTACGACCACTAGAGGTCGCCGCCTAACAACAAATGTAAATATTGGTCATAATAAGCTGCTTGTACAAACAACCTATGTGTGTTTGTAGGTGTGGTTTTCAGTGTGAGCGACTTGCTTCTTTCCTGTTAGCTAGCTACATTCTTCAATCGCACCCCCACTGGGCTGCCAGACCAAATCTGTTTTTTGGCACATCCGGATTGTATCCAGATTGATTTTAGAAAGTCTGGAGAGAACAAAAACACATGAAATACATTTTTTTGCAAATCTGATCCAAACCACATTTGGAGGTGGTTTGGAATGCGATTCCAATCAGACTTTCTACAGATGCGTCCCGTCTCAGTCCGGGCACTCTGGACTCAAATTGGATTTCAAAGTGTCTTTTGCTTCAATCGCAATGCGACACACAACAATGTTAAATCCAGAGTGACAGATGTGATGATTAGAATCCATGCTGTTAGCTAGAGGTGGGACGATATGCTTTTCCGCTGATTCGATACTATCATGATTCAATATGTATTGCGATTCTTAAGTATTATGATTCTATAAGTCTTGCGATTCAGTATTATGATACGATATATTGCTCTATGCCTGAAATCAGGCATGGTGCCTGAGAACGTTAAGCCCTGACTTCTAGAGACTTTTACTTTTGAATATATCTAAATTGATAGAGTAAAAATGCTTGATTTTATGTCTTTATGTAGTCAGAGGTGTCATAAACTCAAGTGTCATTGTCAGGAATTATTCATTTAATTATTTTTCAGCAACCCAAAAATCAAAGAAATGCATTTCCCTCACAAATTTAAGCAAACCACTCTAAAGCTAAAGGAAACAGGCAGTAGTTTCATTAATTTAATTGCCACATTTCTTTAGTCTTTCACATCTATTTAGCTTCACCAATCTGTTCTTTCAGAACTACAAAAAAGTAAAATTGCAGCACTGATAGCAGTGGTGAGATATGACACAACATGAAATCGAATCCATGCACAGTCCTACACTCTGCAAGCGTCTTTTCCCATATTTTTGTGGAAGATTGGATTTCACTGGTTATTTCTCGTAATGGAGAGTCATTTATGTTCCTCAGATCAATCACACACACATTTTCCCACTTACATGTTTACTGCTTATCAGCATCACCATTAAAATCTCATTTTCAAAGCTCTAACAATCTGCTAATCATATGAACAGTGATTGGACAACACATCATCGACACCTCAAGATGTTTATATATTCAATCACATTACCCTAATGTTCTTACATTGTATGAATGGATGCTTTTAGAACACACTCAAAATGTTGTTGAGCTCAAGAGGTTGTGTGAGCATATTTTTTACCTGCATGATAGACAAATCTCATGCATATTCAAGAGTTATGCAGATCAGGTGATTGAATATAAAATGGTAAAAACAGATTAACCCTCTGAGACCCACATAGACCCATTTTTGTCTTTTTTTTACGAGGGGGCGGCTGATCTTTAAGGGGAGATAGCAGATCAACAGTAGATGTCACATAGAAGTGGTGTACATGATCTGAAAGCTGAGACCCTGAAGATTAATTTGATATGCAGCTCAGCACTGTGTGTCAGGGTTTTCTAGTCATAAATCTGTAAAAAAAAAAAAAACATGATGTTTTGGTTAGGCGCCTACATTTTGAAGGTTTAGAGTGTATACAGGCTTTATGATTGAAGTATATGATGACCATGACCATGTTCTATTATGTCTCATAAGTTGTTGCAGCAATGTTGAGGTTGATGCTGTCGCACAGATTTGGTGCACAACTTAACCATTTGACATTTGATAGGAATTGTCAAATAATCCTCCATAATACCACATTAAGACACCAAGACCTTGATTTGGTATCAAAAACTTTTGATATTT
>JAOVVB010028622.1:0-13939 GCA_028570985.1 Heterobranchus longifilis
ATTGCAAGTGTATTAACACAATCCTTTCTTGTAGTGAGTGCATGGCATTTACTTTGATGTGAATTTGGGTGGGTTTTTGAATGATTTTCTGAGCTGCAGCCGGCCTGCTTTGTCCTGTTAGTTTCTGTTCCCTTTTTCCCTTTTTTTCCCTTCCCTGAGGAATGTTTTTATTAATTAATATTTGTTGATTGCTTCTGTGTCTCTTGGGAGCAAATAGATATTTGTTGTTTGTTTTTAATAAATAAAACATCCCTTTTGTACTGCTACCCACGTCTCAGTTACTCATTCTTGCCTTTGATAGGCGGAGCTTACCTGTGTGTCTTTATTGGGAGTATTTCCCTGGCGCCCCACCAGGGTGGCGTAGTCAGATTAAGTTAATTTTGCAAATTCCCGCCTTTCGGGATATTACGGTTGCCACATTTATAAAAAAAAAAAAAAAAAAAAAACTACAAGATAAATACAGACATACAAAAGGATATATATATATATATGTGTGTGTGTGTGTGTGTGTGTGTGTGTGAGACTGCTGTGGAGTTTTGTTTCAAAATAAATTTTTGTTTTGTTTTTTTAATTGATCACCAACTTGTACTGTATTTTCTAAATATATTTTAGTCAAAGAAATAATGAGATCTCTTTTAGATTTTTTCCCCTGTAGGCTGATTTATCTAGGTATTATAAGTAAGTACAGTAAAATCTGACCGGAGCAATATGATTAAGCTCCGTAATCTGAGGAACATGTTTGTAACAAAGATCTGCATTCAGTGCATTCTCCCTGAGGGGTATGTCTCGTTTTTTAAATCGAAGTAATTGTGCTTTCTCTGCCTGGATTCTGGTAAGTAAATCCAACAACAAAAGGACAGGTTCAGTTACATGCAGGATGAAATAGTCTCACTGTTTCATTTCTAATTATTATTATTATTTTTTAGTTTTTAGTTCTTTTATTTAAAATGAGAATAAATACTTAAAAAAAATACCTTTCAGACATTTTGTAACAAACATATAAGACACTGTAATAAAGTAACCTCTGACTAAACCAAAAAAACTGCTTCCAAAATGTATATACTTTATTATGTTTATGGATAATAATTGTTTTTCTATATAAAATTTAGACCAGGACTTTCACAATTTTTACATTTAAATTTTGGATGGGCATACTTTAGAACCTCTATTTTGCCCCTCACACAATAGGAGGAACAAGGAAGCAAAAAAAAAACTGGTTCTGCAAGTGTGTAATAGTGTGTCTCATTACTCGTTGATTAGGAGGGTTCTCTGTAAGTCAGCTGTCAGGACAACACAAAAGGCAACAGACTTTAAACAAACCTGTTAAAGATTAGTGTGTTACATGCCAGGTGCCTGGAGGTAAGACTTCATAATTGTTATATGAAGATGCTAATGATTAAATGCATTACTTTCTTCTAATTGTTTTAATAAAAGCATTTGTGTTATTTCTGTTATTTTTTTTGCATGGAGTTACCCTATAACTGTTATAGGAGCCTATATTATTTGTTTCTATTAAATTTTATGAATACAATGAATTAGAAATTAGTACTGAAATGTACTCATTTTAAGATATTAATATATTAAGATAACTAAATTTAAGAGATTTACAGTATCCTAAATTTTTTAATTATGAAAGCAAAGAAATAATATGGTCTGAAACATTTACAAAAAGTTACAACAAATAACAGAAAAATATTTCTTAAAGGATTTTTTTTTAATCTGAGAAATTGTGTTGTACATTGTAAGCTTTTTTCATAACCATTAACAAAGAAATGTGGCAGAAATCTGTAATCGGTTCTCCTTTATTTTGCAGTTGCTTGGTTCAACAGAGCCTAAATGCAATTCATTTTACTGCACAATTATTCTCTGCTATTCAGTACCAAAATTATTTTTGCTCAGTTGAGCATTGAGGAATGTTTGATGCTATGCTGTGAGCGAGAAGAAGTTTGGCAAACGTTTAAATTACATGCAAAATGCATGTTTTATCATTAAATCTTAAGACGACAGTGCTCTTCCTTGAATCAAAAGACTGCAAAAATTATGTGAATGTTGTGGTGTTTTCTAATGTGATGTTGCATCAAGAAAACAGAAGTCGGGCCAACCATGCAGCTTAATTAACATTACCATCACTTAGTCAACAATTATTATTAACATTCATTAGTAAGGTATGTTATTGTCTTTTCACTTGCCTTGCAGACAGATTCTAATAGTTTGAGTACAAACAAAATATGTTGAATACAATAGTATGCAGTTATGTTTTATGGGGAATAGCATACATGCATTACATGTAACTGTAAATGAGGACAAGACAGGACATGGACACCCAGTGACAGATGGTCCTAGTATAACTTGGAGTTACAGTTATAAAAGCATTTAAAATATCAATTTAGTTAATATTTACAGTAGATAATCTGTCTGTGGGGAGAAAAGTTTTTTGTTGTTGTTGTGAGGGCCATTGATGGTTCATTAGTTTTTAGATCAAACAATTTATAACAAACAACAACAATCCTTTGATCCTTGACAGCGCAGACAATGTGGATGCTAAAAAATCTTGTTTTTAAGGCTTTTCAAAATTTTACTACACATCAATAGTAGTGAAAGTCTTTATAATAAATCTTCATAAAAAAAAGTCTATATGTCTGTTTGCTTTTGACAGTACACACCCAGAGTGAAGAAGAAGAAAGGGACTGAAATGCATAGTAGCAGGATGGAGATGGCACAAATTCAGGAGGAAAGAAAACCAAAAAGGGAGTCAAATCAATCACGAACTGAAAAGTAATCAAGACAATATATCAAATACCTAAAATACTAAGAAGATCTTTGTAAGTACTCTATTAAGTACCAGTTTTTGCAATGGGTATCTTTAATTAGCAAACTGATTATGCATACTACTTATTTAGTCTTTCTTCAAAATGGTAATATTATTGACGAAATATATTCAACATATAGACTAAAATAAAATAATAATAATAATAATAATAATAATAATGTAATACTAAATGTAAGGAAATGGAATTTCCCTTCATGCAACGCAGATGTGTGTATCATTGTCATTAAGGCAACTGCAGTTTGCAATCTGTGTGAACATCATGGTCAGTGCAGGTAAGATTTTTTTTTTTTTATGCACAACTATACTTATTATTTACATTGTATTCTTAATTATGATTCATTATAAAAGGATAATAATTTTTTTTTTTTTGGTAACTGAATTGCTGACCAACAATCGCATTGTCACCACATTTATCATCCAAGTTACACTGGTTTATACCAAATCACTCGTTCTAATACTCTATGGTTTCCATAGCAACAAGAAACTTATAGAAGATACTTCACATAAACAAATTGTACAGTATGTTATTAGTGAAACTGTGAAGTGCTTTTTTGGGTATCTTTTTGGTGTCCCATGTATCAGCTCCTTAAATCAGTTGTTTTGTTTTTTCCATATGGATTTCTTTGATGAACATGTATCTTGATTAAAACATGTGAAATGTAAAATTTACTTTAAGTTACAAGGGTAGTAAAAGTAAAAATTCCACCATTTTGTCAAAATTGTAGAACAGCATAATTTCAGCAGCTCTCTCCCAATTTTCAATTTAGAAACATTTACATTTACAATCTGAAACATTTAAACCTCCTACGTTTTACAGTCTTTCATTCGCTTTTTCCTGACTGCCGTTTGGCTGTCACCATGTAATTGGATTGCCTTTGTTCCTAAACCTTTCTAAACCTTTTACTTAACGTAAAGATGTAACTTCATCAATCAAAGAAATTATGTAGATAAGCATTAGAGTTCAATGGCCAATTCAATAATTTTTTGTATCATTGTACACTAATTTGCATATGTACCCTTTTCCATTATGCATTACTTTTAGTTGACATAAAATTCTGTTATTAATATTCTGTCATTAGTTATTAACATTGCTTCATTGTGGTAACATTTTAGCCTATTCACAAATGATCATGCTTGTAAACCCAGATGTTACAAATGTTCTTTATCTTGATTCTGTAGCAAAAACTTCAGAATACTTGATGCTGTTTCCAGCCATTTTCCTCATTCTTATGTGTGTAGTAGACACACAGGGACTTCCTAAAATTTCAGACTGGGTTGTAGAGGTAAACTTCTCTTTAATATTAGAAAATGACCTAAAGAAGCTAAACAGTATCCAGACATACATTCTAAGCTTAAAATTTTAAATAATTTAACTTGTATTTGAAAACAAGAAACTAAATTTTCTGCACGTCTGTACATGTGTCTAATAGTCTAATGAATTTCCTTTATTATTGTTTTGTTTCTCCAGTTTAGCAATACAGAGGGACAACCACATAATTTAAGAGAAAAACAAGATGGTAAATAAAAATCTATTGTAAAAGCATATAACACAATTTCACTTTAAGTAATAATATATAGTGTCCTCCAGAATTATTGAACCATACACAAAAACAAATCTGCTCATGAGGTTTTCATTTAAAATATTTACGCTGTTGGCAAATGATATATGGTATATCACTAAATCCTATTATCATTATCACAGATTTTGCGATATTCATGTCAAACTCCATATTTGAGCTTATTTGACCTCATGCACAAACCTTTAACAATTTTAAAAAGCCTAAAAAGTGTTCTGCATAAAATGAGGAAGCAATATTTTCAAGGCTGGCAATTATACCGGAGGGCATAGCAATCTGTATTTTTGTTTTTGCTAACTAAATAGGTAGTTGGTTGATTGATTGATTGATTGATTGATTGATTGATTGATTTCCAGGTAACACAGATATACAAGAATACACCATAGTGGTTGAGGTGAATGTATCACAGTTGATTTTGATTGAACAAATAAAATCATCATTGAAGAACATCAGTTTTCCATTTCAACTAGACAACACCACAGACATTGAAGGTTTCAACATTACAACAGGTAAAGCTAATCTTTTATTAAGGTTGTGCTTTGATTTTTTTGCTTTTAATAACTATGGGAATTACACCAGATGATATTGGGTATGGAAATCCCAAATATACCACAAGTGAAATGTAGTCAGAGAAACATTGTGAATTGGCGCCTATTGTACAAGCCTGTAGGGGCAGTGTTAACATCTGCCGTTGCTTCTATTTGTCAGCTAATGACATAAATATACTAAATGATCAGGTTTTTCCATCAATAGATTTTTAATGTGACTCTGAATGGAAATCAATGTTGTGATATTGTACAAGCTTATCAAAATGATGTCATGGCCATAATAAAAAAAAAAGGTAGTCCAACAAAAAATTAGTGAGTGATTTATTTATTTATTTTTTGGCTGGGCAGAGTTAATTTTCATTCCGAGGCTTTCATCATAGTGTAACAAAAGTGTTTGTCCTTCCCTTAGGAGATTGTGAGCTTGGTTCCTGATGAGTAAAATTTAAGTAAGCTTAGGTAATTTAGGTAAACTAATTCATGCTGAATAGGGCAGATTGGAGATTCCCCAGAAGTACGTTGTTATGCTGCCTTGGGATAAGAAGAAGGTAAAAAAAAAAAATTGCGTGTCTTGAAAAAAGCTAATGAAAAATGCTACTTTTGTGCTACTCTGCATGATACGTAATATGGCATTAATGTAATGCCAAAAGTCCATCAAAAACCTTTGCTTATTTGTTCTGTTTAATCTGCATCAGAAGCACTTTGAATTGCTTTAAGTGTTCAGGTCTATTTTTCTAGCCAGGGGTGACTTATTGTCAAAGAATATAATAGAATATTGTTACATCCTTCTGGGGCATTGTGTTGTTTAAAGATTGTATTTCTCAGATATTATCAACTGTATTGAGTTTGCAGTGTTTATTGCACATATTCTCAACTCAAAAGCTTAGTGTTCAAACACCAGGTGTGTATATCTACAATGGGCCATATTAAGTTACACATAAAGTAAGGATTTAATATTAAAACCGCTCATATTGGTATAGAGACCGCAGATGTTTTTTAGATAGTTGCATGTAATTGTTTTGCATGTGCCTAAATGAGAAGCAAAACGTATACCTGCACCACAAATTTCATTAGGTAGACCTGTTCAACTGTTTTAAAACGTAAATATCTAATCAGGCCATCTTATGGCAGCAACTCAATACATTTATGTAGCCATGGTTAAGACAATCTGTTGAAGTTTAAACAAAGCATCCAAATGTGAAAGAAAGGTAATTTTATTAACTTTAAATGTGACACCAAAGTAGTAGTTGGTGCCAGATGGGCTGGTCTGAGTGTTTTGGAAACTGCTCATCTACTGGGATTTTCACACAACCAGTTCTATGGTTTATAGAGAATGGCCTAAAAAGATGAAAAGATCCATTAAGTGGCAGTTCTTTGGGGGAGAGGCCTTGTTGATGGCAGAGGTCAGAGGAGAAGGGTCAGACTGATTTAAGCTAATAGAAAGGCAAAAGTAACTCAAATCAAATCTTGTTACAATTGAGGAATGCCAAAGAAGATCTCTGAATTCACAACACATAGGCAGATACTGCATGCTACAACAGCAGAAGGCTACACGGGGTGCCACTCCTGTCAGGCAAGAAGTGACAACAAATCGCATGGCTCAACAAAATTAGACAATAGAAGATAGGGAAAAAAAACATTGCTAGGTCTGATGAGTCTTGATTTCTGCTGTGACGTTTAGATGGTAGGGTCATCATTTGTTTTAAAACAACATGAAAGCATGGATCCACCCAGCCTTGCATCAATGGTTTAGGCTGGTGTTTGTGGTGTAAGGTGTGGGGGATATTTTCCTGGAATACTTTGGACCCATTAGTGTCAATTCAGCATTGTTTAAATGCCACAGCCTATCTGAATATTGTTGCTGACCCTGTAATAATAATAATAATTTGTTATTATTAATTGCCATACAGTATATTGGAAATATTCTACAATATAATTTAATCGATTTTTTTCATTTTTCTCATACGTCTCTTGTTTTTAGGTATGCTTCTTCAATATACATTTACTGTCCATTTTTCAGGCTTATAGATAGATAGATAGATAGATAGACTTTATTGATCCTGTGAAGGGAAATTATTGAATTACAGCAGCAGTACAGTAGGTTACACAAACAGTAGTAGAACCAATATAAATTAATATAATATTGCTGATAATGCTACGTAGAAAAAACACAGTGAAACCTGGAAATTCAAAAAAAAGAAAATAAAATGAAATGTGCAATTTAAGCAGGTGTTATTAGTTATGGCTGGTGGTTCGTAGGTGGACATCTAGCTATTAAAAACCCCTCCCCAAATTAACAATTAATCTCCTGTGTAAATTATCTCTGAATAGTAATATCTTTAATATCTTTTATGTGTCTTCAACTGTGGCTCATTATAATATTCAGTCCTAATTAGAATAAACTTTTTAGAATGTTTGAGAGAAAACTTACTAAACTGTATTTGAATCTAATTGAAATGTTTATCTGTTTTTTTTTTTTGGTTTTTTTTTAGATATACTTTTCTTTTTGAGAAGTACTAGGAGCTAGAAGATATTTTCACATTATCTCAAAATAGATTTAAAATTATGTAAATAGTATTTTACTGTAACTTAATTTATTTTTATTTTTATTATTTTCCCTAGTATGCAGTTGGAATGGTACTGAATATAAGTGCATGTGTGAGGACCAGTATTTCTGGGCATGTGAAAAGTGCATGGTATACGGATCTTGTGATAATGTCACCAATGACTTTTGTGGTTGCATCAATGCTCTTCCAAATGATGGACAGTTCTGCCAACTAATCAATGAACTGACATGTATGTATGATATAAATAAAGCACATAGAAATGCAAAGAAAAGTCACATAAAAATTTTCAAAAATAGCTATTTTAGTTGATAAGTAACAAGTTCTGCTTTTTTGATTTTTAAAGAGCAGTGCATATTTTTTTATAGAATGGACAAAATTAGGCAATGAATATTATGCCATTTGTGCATACTAAATTGTGTTACCCACCAAAATAATTTAACCAGCATAACAAATGCTGACACTCTTAATAAAAAAACAAACGTGTTAAAGGTATATAGTTATATACAATTAATATTACATCATTTACATGTGTCAGGACATTTGGAATAAACTAAATTATATTTTACATAATCTTGGTGTTCTTACTTTATAGATACCTCGGCATGTGCATCTTCAACAACCACAATAGGTAAATTCCTTGGGATGAACTTATTAGTGTCTTATCAATCATAACATTAAAAAGATGAAGTAAAAAGCATTAACGATTGAGTTAAATGGTACATTATGGTGGATAGAAAACAGAACATAAGTGATAGCTAGAAGGTCACAGCATTTTCAAAAATCTCAGACTTGCTATATTCTGTGATAAGTACATACCAAAAATGGTCTAAGGATGGACAACCAGTGAACTACTATCAGGGTCATGGACAATGAAAGATAAAGTGTTATTTACTTATTTATTTTACATATTTATCTTCGGGTCTTGAAGCCAAACATCTTTTATCTATACCAAAAACAGATAAATTGGCCTTGCCATGCTATTTTTCAGCAATGTCATTTGACCTGCAAGAATGCATTTTGTCTAATTGTAATATATTTTATCTAATTCATCTAATATATGAACAGAGAACCTTGATAGTGGGACACTGTAAGATCTCTTGCTGAAATTACTATGTTTGATTGATTCTTGAAATTCAAGTACTTTGTCAAAACTCCTACCTTCACTTTTACAGACACCACAGCTGCAAACAATGGTGATTTAACCACAGGCACCAAAGCTAACCACACCAAAACCACTGCTGCCATAGCAGCCCTAAGCTCAGACACTACTAATTTAGCAGCAACAACTGCTGTAACTGTACTCAATGCTACCACAACTACAGCCCCAATCAGTACAAATCAAACAGAGATGACAACCATCACAAACCCAGCCACCAACACCATACAAATCGCAAATGCAGACACTACACAAGCCATCAACACCACATCTTTAGATAGTGCTACTACAAACATAGACGAAATGATCAACGATATCTCATACACAACTGATACAACTGTAGATACCACAGGCACCACAATCATACCTACTACATTTGAAGACACCATACCCAAAGTTGCCTCAACAATATCCACAAAACTCGCAAGTGATACAACAGATTTCACAGCTACAGCTCTTCAACCTACAACCAAAACATCCCCAGTTACCACACATACTGCACCTAGAGACACAACACAAATGATCTCTGCTACATTTATAGAGACTACCACTGCATCTATGACTGAAGCCAACAAAGTCACCACAATTATGATGACTACAAGCAGAGATGCAACAACCACAGATGACAGAATCATAACTGCTATGACCACAGACACTATATCCATAGATACCCCAATTCCAGCTACAAAAAGCACAGATTTCCTAGCCACAACCATCACAATTCCAGTCACCAATATCACAGGCATCATGGCTACAAACACTACACAAACCATCACCACTGCAACCATAGATACCATTACTGAAACTGTGGCCAAAATAAACAAAGCCACCACAAACCCTACAATGACAGCTACGACTAGCACAACTGCTACAACCACAGAAACTATATTGACAGCTACCTCTACTCCAGCCACAAAATACACAACTGATGTAACCACAGACACCACAAGCAAAATTACTGCTTCTGTAACTTCTGACATAACATATACAAACACTCCATATAGAACCACATACACCATAGCGGACCACACCACAACTACTGCCACCATAGCAGCCACAAACACAGCCTCTACAACCAGAACAGCTGCTGACAATTTACTCACCTCTACCCAAAGTACAGCCACAAACAGTATAACTCGTCCAGTGTCTACAACCATCAAAAACCCAGCCACCAACACCTCACACATTGCAACTACAGGCACCACACAAACCATCACCACCACGTCTACAGATATTGCTATAACACCCATAGACACAACAAGGAAAGATACCTCATACACAACTGCTACAAACCCAGTTTCCACAGATACCACAACCATAACTGCTAAAACAGGCATTATACCCACAGATACCCCAATCCAGGCCACAACAATCACAACTGATAAAATCACAGATGTCACAAGCTCACTTTTCCAAACCATAACCATCACAATCCCAGTCACCAATACCACAGAGATCCCAACTACATTTAATACAACAACCACAGATCCAGTTACCGCAACGATGGCCAAAACAAACAAAGCCACCACAATCATAACAACTGAGACAATGGCAGATACTCCTAGCACAACTGCTACAACCACAGAAACTATACACATAGCCACCCCTACTCTAGCCAAAGGAATCACAACTGATATAACCACAGACACCAAAAAAGCAAATACTGCTTCTGTAACTTCGGACATAACATATATAAACACTGCAGATAGAACCACATACACCACAACTGACCACACCACAACTACGGCCACTATAGCAGCCACAAACACAGCCTTTACAATCAGAAGAGCTGCTGACACTTTACTCACCTCTACCCAAACTACAGCCACAAACAGTATAACTCATCCAGTGTCCACAACCACCAAAAACCCAGCTACCAACACCTCACACATTGCAACTACAGGCACCACACAAACCATCACCACCACATCTACAGATATTGCTACAACAAAGAGAAATACCTCATACACAACTGCTACAAACCCAGTTTCCACAGAAACCACAATCATAAGTGCTAGAACAACAAGAATTATATCCACAGATACCCCAAGTGCTGACACTTTACACACTGCTACCCCAACTACAGCAACAACCCGTAAATTTCATACAGAGATCACACCCATCACAATTCCAGCTACCAACTTACCCCACATTACACCCACTGACATCACAAAAAACATCACCATATCTAAAGATAGTGCTATCACAACCCTAAAAAAAACAAAGAGAGATACCTCATATACAACTGCTACAACCACAGATGCCACAGACACCCCAATCATAACTGCTATATCAACACACACTATACCTCTTGCTGCCTCAACAACATCCATAGAACTTGAAACTGATGCAACCACAGATTTTGCTACTACAGCCCTTCAAACCACAACCATCATATTACCAGTTAGCAATAACACACACACAGGAACTGGAGACACAACACCAACTATCACTGCTACAACTGTAGAGACCACCACTGCAACCATGGCTGAAACAAACAAGTTCACAACAATTGTGATGGCTACAAGTAGAGATGCAACAACCACAGATAGCCCAATTATAACTTCTATAATCACTGACACTAAACCCACAGAAACCACTATTCCAGTTACAACAATCAAAACTGATAAATCCACAGATGTCACAAGCACAGACTCTACAAATGCAACTAAATTCACATCTTCTGTAGCTACACACCACATAGCTACAACTATTGCAGATATAACTTCAGACATCACAGGTGTCCACACCACAACCATTGCTACCATAGAAGCCACAACTACAAATACCACAATCATAACAGGTACAACTGCAGACACTGCTACCCCAACTATCGCAACAACAAGCACAACTCAAACAACCATCACAAATCAAGCCACCAACACCACAGACATTACAACTTCAAACACTACACAAACCATCTTGGCCAGAATTTTAGATACCACTATTATAACCATAGATAAAACAGTTAACACAACACCCACTGCTGCCTTAAATACAGCTACAACATTTACAAATAATGCCGCCCCAATTGTCACAACTACAGCTCTTCCAACCACAACCATCACATTCCCACCTACTAACGCCACAGACACTGTAATTACAGACACCACACCAACTGGTATACCGTTAGAGACAATTACTCCAACTATGGCAAAAACAAACAAGTTTACCACAATTATGATGGCTAACAGCAGAGATGCAACAACCACAAATACCACAATCGTTACTGCTATGACCAAAGACAATAAACCTACGGCTACCTTTATTCCAGCTGCAACAATCACAGCTTATAAAAACACAGATATCACAAGCAAGGATCTCCAAAACGCAACTGTTAAAACTACAGACACCAAAAACACAATTATTTCTTCTGTTACTATGAACACTGCAGCTAAAAACACAGCAGGTATAGCCACAGGCACTGGAGACACCACAGTTGACCACACCCTAACCACTGTTAACATAACAGCTGCAACTGCTGACACTTTTCAAGCTGCTACTACAACAACAGGCACCAACACAGACATTACAATAGCATCAGCCACAACTGCTGACACTTCCACTATAATCATAACTGCTGACACTTTACTCACTGCTACCCCAACTACAGCCACAACTCATACAGAGATTACAACCATCACAAACCCAGCCACAAACACCACACACATTACAACTACAGACATCACACAAACCATCACCACAACACCTATAGAGAGTGTTGCTACAACCATAGAGACAACAAAGAAAGATACCTCGTACACTACGTCGACAACTACAGATTCCACAGACACCATAATCATACCTGCTATATCCAGAGAGACTATACCCACTGATGCCTCAAAAATTACCACAAACTTCACAACTAATACAACCACAGATTTCACAACTACAGCTTTACAAACCACATCCATTACATTGCCAGTTACCAACAACACACACACTACAACTAGAGATACCAAACCAACTATCAGTGCTACAACTATAGACACCACCACTGCAGCCACAGCTGACACAAACAAGGTCACCAAAATTAGGATAGCTACAAGAAGAGATGCAACAACTAGAGATACCACAATAATAACTGCTATGAAGACTGGCACTATATCCACAAATACCCCAGTTTCACCTACACCATTCACTACTGATAAAACCTCAGATGTCACAAGCAAAAGTCTACAAAACACAATCACCTTGAGAACTACAACTGCAGACACCAAAACCACAATTGCTTCTTTAGGTACTATAGACACCACAGCTACAAACACTGCAGATATAACTACAGACACCATAAACCACCACACCACAACCACTGCTAATGTAACAGCCACAACTGCTGACACTTTACCTACTGCTACCACAAACACAGCCAAACCAAATACAACTTATACAGAGATCACAATCATCACAGTCCCAATCACCAACAGCACACACACTGCAACTACAGACACCAAAAATATCATTACTGTCACATCTGCTCCTCCAATCATCAACAAAAACAAATATACCAAAAACACTGCTACAACCACAGATATCACAATCATAACTGGTACATCCACAGACACTATATCCACTGCTGCCCCAACATCAGCCACGACATTCACAACTGATACAGCCACAGATTTTACAACCACAACTTTTCAAAACACAATCATCACAATCCCAGTTATCAACACCAAATACATCACAACTAGAGACACCACACCACCCATCACTGCTACAACTATAGAGACCAGTACTGCAACCATAGCAGAAACAAAAAAAATCTCCACAATCATGATGAACACAAGAGTAGATGCAACAACCACAGATAACACACTCATGACTGCTACAACGACTGACACAATACCCTCAGAAAGCCCAATTCTAGCTACAACACTTTCAAATAATAGAACCACAAATAACCCAGCTCTCCAAACCCTCTTTATGACTGCTACAACCACAGGCATTACAAATGTGTTTGCATCCACAGCTTCTGGAACCACAGAAGCTGTGGATGCAAACACATTTGCATCCACAGCTTCTACACGCATTGCAGATATAACCACAGATAACGAAGCTAACCACACCACAACCATTGCTAACATAGCAGCCGCAAACACAGACACCACAATCATAAAAGCTACAACTGCAGACACTAAAATCCAGACAACAACCACAAAAAGTACATTTGTTAAAACCACAAATATTGCAGTTATAGTAACCAACACCACAACAATGGCAACTAAAGACACACCACCAACTATGACCGGCACAAATATAAA
>JAOVVB010028629.1:0-15707 GCA_028570985.1 Heterobranchus longifilis
GCAGGACATTTCCATATTTGAGAGGCTGAAAAGAGCATTTTCTGCTATTTTTGCATGAAAAATTACTTTAACGATTATCAAAATAGTTGACGATTATTTTTCTGTCGATCGACTAATCGATTACTCGACTAATCGTTGCCGCTCTAGGCAGGCCTGTCACAAACGTGTCCATGCTTTGCTAGCAGTGCAGCAGAAACACATCTTTTATTAACATCTCAAGGTGGACCACCTGTTTGACACTTGGCTGCCGGGCCTAACAACTTTTCTGGCAGAAACGTTTTCACTTTCCATCACAGAGTCCCAACCTTGAAATTAAATAACTACAACCAGCAGAAACTATTACTCTTAAACTAAGACCGTCTGTGCTTTCTACAGAACTGACAGCATTCAAAGTCACTCTGTTCTAAGCCGCAGACAGCATCCAGCATCCTGGACTGCCATCAAAGTAAATAGCTGCTCTGCTGGCTGAACATGAGGCAGTTCATTCCCTCTCCTTTCATTCCCTCTTTTTCATAATGCTATTAGATAAAAAAAAAAGTCTTCATTTTTTAAATCCAAATTTGACAGATGTGGTGAAAAGGAAACGAGTAAGAGGCAATGAATAGAAATTTGAGTTCTCTGGGGATTCCCCAAAAAACTGTTTGCTATTTTATGTTAATAATAGAATGTTAATGTTTGTCATTTGGCTGAATCCCCCTCTTTAAGAACTATTAAAATGTTCCGGTTTCGGTATTCAGAAATCTATCCATAGCTGCTTTTATTCCCTAATTACAGATGAATAGCTATTCTGCCATTCAAATACACCCCCCCCCCCCATCACCCTTCATCATTATCATCACTAACTGCTTTTTATAAGCTGTCTTCCTTAATATCTCAATTTGTCCTGCTTGACCTGTGTGACCTTGCCTTACAGGCTCCAGAGAACAGTAAATGTCACTGTTCAGAGGCCTTTAAATGGGTTAAGTTGCGATGACCCACTGGGACATGGTCATCTCCCTCACTGTCTACTGGTGGTCATGCTAGTTAGTATGTTCAATGTCATGTCACGTGTAAAGTCCCCTCCCTCTCATTCGTCCTCCAGAACAAGACCGTGTCTGTGGGTCGTTGTTTTTGTGAGCGTTTCGTCAGTTTGCACAGTGGCCCTATTTCTGGATCAACTCTGTGGTTCATACATCCATCGGTCTATTCTCAGCTCATGTTCAGCGTTATGGGGGATTGAAGCCATTCCCAGCATGCTCTGGGCTGAGGAAAGACTCAAAACCAGGGGGTGTAGGTTTGGTTTTAGTCGTGGGGACTCAATGGGAAAAAAAGCCAGAAGTTTAATGTTATTCCTTGCATTTATTGACATTTGTATCACATTGACATTTTAATCAATCTCGCAAATGATTCACTATGATTAAATTGGTTATTACAAAGCAATAGTATTGTAACAAATTAATTAAAATGCAATGTACAGTAAATTGCTGAATCATTAATGCAACATTTACTTTTATTGATAGAGACCTACTACTTAATGATGGACAGAAAACTGTCCTTTCCTGCCTCATCTTGATTAATAGAAACATATCCAGAGGTGGTTCCAGTTGTTTTTTAATCTCTGGTCTGCCTCGACCAATTAAAGGGTTCAGCGGGGATATCCTTGAAATAAACCCGTTTATAATGTGTTGTCCGACCACTTTGGAGGGCACACATGTTTGAGAAAAATGTGAGAAAAACCCTGATCACTGTCTCACCTCCACACATGTGCTCATAAAGCTTATTACTGAGCGTATGGTAATAAATGAAGGTGAAGAAGTATCAGGAATTTTATCAACTCAGAGCGGCTGTGGCTCAGTAGGCAGAGCGGTCGTCCACTAACCTGAAGGTCGGCGGTTCGATCTAATCTGACATCTGGACAGAAGGATGTTAAGAGATATTTTAGTGAGTAAATAAAATTATAAAATAGGATTTGGAAAAGTGACGGAGACATGTATGCCCCTGGCTCTCAGTGGAAATTGAGGCCTTGCAGAGAATCACATTCACATTCAAGGGCAGATTCACCTAATCTGCAATACTTTTTTTTTTTTATCCCTTTATCTGGAAATTATCTTTAATGATGGCCTTTGTTTCTCGAGATACGTATCCCATTTCAATCAGGAGAGACTTGAGAATTAAGAGTGAATAATATTTTTTATTATGAAAGTGCATGATACAGAGAATTGTGAGCTAATCGCCAAATAGACTTTTTAGCGATTAGCTCACAATTACTGAAATGTGTGGCTAAATCTGGTTTAAAAGCTGATAAGAAGAAGCAGGAGAAGAGGGAATGAGAGAGAGGAGAGTGAATGAGTGAGTTACATAAGTCTTCAATTAAGCCTATACATCAGTTCCATGTATTCAGGACATACTGTATAAATAAATGTGTTGGTTAATGTAAAAATGTCTTCCCTTGCTGCAACCACAACTACAAGCAATTTAGAGTCGCCAGTTCAACTAGCGTGTGTCTTTGGACGTGGCATTTCATTTTCTCAATTTAGATCGCTAATGTCTCCATCAGCTGCAGGCTGTGTTGTTATTAACTTCCTTTATCAGGTTTGGCAGGTGTTTCGACAGACATGTATTCCTCAGATACACATCAGAACTGAATTGCTCTGGAGCTCCTGCTCCACCCAGGCACCCATTTGTTTCCTCAACAATTTTCTAAATTATTATAATGAGTGAACAGGGTTTTTTCCTGGCTCAGAATGGACCTTTGGGGGACAGTGACGGTGTCAAATATAGCAGCTGTGGATGAGAGGGGAGTTCACAGCTGGAAGTCAAAGATGTCGTATTTAACTTCATGTTCTGCTTGTTCCAACAGTTGTTTGATGAATTGCTACTAAACACATTCAGAGAGCATTTGATTTGATTTTGGCGCTCGTGATTTTCCTTTGGCTCTGACTAAAACCTCTTTGGGGGGCGCCAAAAATTCCTCTATGCAGGAAAAACCCTGAGTGAAATGCATTGTGTAGCAGCCTGAAGTACTGTATGTACTGTATGACTTGCCCTCATAAGCAAAACAAGTACTGTAACCACTGTCTGTCTGTCTGTCTGTCTGTCTGTCTCTCCTCAGTTAGCAGTACCTGCCATGCTCTTTTGGACAGATTTCTGGAGGAGAGCCTCTCGGATCAGCTGTTTCCTCATCATCTAGACTCAGACGATGACAGCCAATGTAAGAGTTGTTTGCACACACACACACACGCACACACACAGACACATACGCATGCATGCACGCACACACACACATGCACACATTCACACAAATTGATTAAAATGACCAAATATCCTGGAAATAATCTATGTTGTCCTGGAAATTTGTAATTGTATTTTAGCCCCATAGTCAGATCGCCTACATAAACCTAGGTGTGTCATTTTGTCGGTAGGATAAGCTGCAAGATATGACACTTGAAAGCAGGTTTACTAGACGCTTTTCATGTCAGACGATCTGTGAGTCGGAATATTTTCCGGAGCTGCGAGTGCAATTTATGACCATTTGTGAGCAAGTGCTGTCCTGTATTTTCAAGAAAAAAACTCCTGGAAATGTCCTGGAAAAGTCCTGGAAAATGATTTCTTAAAAAGAGTGGGAACGCTGAAGCTTTTAGTTGATTTACAACCAATTAAATAGCGATTTAATAATACGCCTCATATTTCCGTCCTTTATCCCCAGAGGGATTCCTATGGCTGTTTGCCATATTATCTGTAATGGCTGTTTCCTCTCCAACCATCACATGATATCTCGAACGCCTCGTCTTTTTTCGGCCCAACACACTAACACAGACGGGCGCACAATCCTTGAAAAATTTACAAAGGGTCTGTCTGTTTGGCTGTTAAGTAGATTTGGGATTCAATTAAATTTAGAGGAAATTTGGGCCATGAGCCAAGGAAGTGATTAGTGGTGGAGGTCATGATCCAGGTGTGACTCCGGGACAACATTATTTAACACTGTCAAAACATGTTTTTAACTACTTTAATGAACTGCAGTGAATACTCTGATGGAAATCATACATTTATCACTCAGTGTATTTTGATGCAGTTCTGGATCCATACAATTTAAAATGTAAACATTTTTTCTGTTATTCAGATGGGACATTTAGAGGGTTTTGTTGTCTTGGTGAATGGTGTATTTACTTATTTTAAGATTTTATACTCTCTTTTAAATGTTGAGATCATGAAATACATTTCTCATGATACCAAGAAAACAAACATTTTGGGGGGGAATCACAAAGGTTTGTTATCTGCAGTTTTCTTGATTAGTTAGTTTTAAAAATTCTAAATTGAGTCTGTTAAATAATCAGGATTTTGTATATAAAACAAATCTTACAACAGTCTTATTTGGTCAAAATACTGTTTGGAATTTGTCAAAATATTAAAATAAAATATACACAAACAGTATATAAGCTTTGTTTTGCCAGCTGTAAATGACACTTGTCCTCCTTTTTTCTTCTCTTCAAACATTTGATTGTGTAAAACTTTTATTAACCACTGTGATTTATTCAGATGTTTTGTAGTGTTTAGTATCCTTGAATGTTTGTGCATTTGAGGGGGAAAAAATCAATAGACATATGCTTGAATTTATTTATTTTGTGCAAGAATAGAAAGTTATTTAAATTTTTTTTTAGTAAATAGGCTACGTCTCTTGCAGTTGCATCATTCTCTGCATAATTCTCCATGTTATAACAGGAATTTACTTCGATCCGTGTCTCTTTGCTGTGTTGGGTCCTTGAATTTGAAAGAATTGGGCCTGGAAAATCCTTGAAAAATAATTAGATGTTTAAGAAGATGTGTGTACCTAAGTTATAAAGCTACACTCTTGTCTTTCTGTCTTTCAGTTACCTCCTGTGATTTTGAGTCACCGTGTCACTGGATTTTATCAAATCACAGCGATCAAAGTGACTGGTCAGTGGTGGCGCCACGGCAACCAGAAAGCGATCAGGCGGGGACGATGCCTGTGACCGACCACTCAGTGGGAAGCTCTGACGGTAAGAAACTCAATGAGTGCTTCAGAATACTGCTCCTGCCTTTTTCTTCTATGAAACATATTTAGAGGTTAGAAAAAAACAAAACAGTAATGGCTCTTTGGACAAAGCTCTTTTGAATCTCCCTTGACATTTATTTAGATTTTGCGCTTAATATATCCTAATGCTTAGTCTGAGATTTGTCCTAATGTTAAATCATTCATCCAGTGGTTTATATGTGTGACAGTATTATGAGGCTGCTATAAAACTGTCAATTTGGACTCTGTTTTATCCCTCTATAGGGCACTTCCTTCTCCTGAGCTCTTCCCCTGCCGCCGAGGCCTCTGGGAAATGCGAGTACCACTTAACCAGCCCAGTCTTGCCAGGAAACAACAGGCACTGCGTCTTGCAGGTGGCTCTGTATGAGTCCGGTCCAGCGGCGGGGAACCTCACGCTCCTGATCCAGCCGGTCCACTCCGGTACAGCTCTTCACTCCGTGGTTCTCAAGCACTCGAGACGCGATGACCGCAGGTCAGCAAACACACTCGGAACAGCCTCTCCACGCTTCTGCGAGAATAGATATGTCTTTATTATGCAGCACAACATGTCCATTTAATTAGTGTCAAAAAGCAAACCTCTGCATCTGAACTGATTGAAGTGCTTGTCAAGTTGAAGTCCAGCCTATGAAATAAATAAAAGGGAGTTTAAATTCACTGCAATGAAAGGTGACACAGGCCTTCAGACAGAGCAAGGGCACATAAACTAATATATTTTACTTCTGTGGTTCTGAAGCTAAATGAAGAAAATGTTTCTCAGCTGTCATGTGGGACAAAGTGTGGAATTGTGACCGTGTGGGGACAGCGGTCCCCTGCGTATTGTTTGGGAAATGGGGACAGGTATTTCCTATTGATCTAATGCTGAAGTACAGCCATCTTTAGAGCAGCTAAAAGCATTCACGTGTCTAGATGCAGACTCTGGAAATGAATTTCTATATAATTGGTTAGGACAGAAGAGGGATGGATGGGCATATGCAATAAGTTTGTACATTGGCTTTGTTAGTGCCTGTGCAGTAATGGACTGAGCAATTCCATTATGAGACACACACAGACAGCGGTTTCATTCATTCACTGCATGCTAACCTGTAGATGTAACTGCTACACGCACTCTGTTTCACCTGTACTGACTGTTTTCAGAAGAAAGCAACTATCCTAATTGAACCTTTTTTCTCGCAAAACAGAGCCCTGGAAAATGGCGCCTAGATTGTACGCATTATCGTCATTTTACTGTCTGTTCCCGACACTGTAACATGACTCAGCGTATAACCCTGATTCCCGAGCTGCCACGGTGTTCAAGTTCAAGTAGATTGCAAAAACTTTTTCAAGGAGTAAAACTTTTCATCTTGATGACAGCAGAGGGTGTAAGTGGGGCAAAGGCTATGCTTAGACTCTTATGTAAAGACACAAATTTGTCATGATTGTTTCAACGTGCAGACGTTGGCCCGAGAGGTGTGTTTTTGTAATTAGTTTCAATGGACGTGAAGGAAACAGCCCTCGAATCACCGTGGCTTTTCTTTGTTGTCCAAACAGCGAGAAGCAGAGGTTATATATTCTTTAAGATCTGTTGGAAACATACTGTAACATAAATATAACTGTGATAAACATTGTGGAGGCTGTGGCCAAATTGCAGGCTGTTTGTAAGGATGAAACTAATGCCAGGCTCACACTAAAGGAGTTTCAGACCGTTTTATCCCCAAGTCACCTCTCCCGAACATCGGAGGAGAAATCTGGCTCAGGAGCTCGGTCGGTACTGACGTCAAACAGCTAACGTTAGTTAACGATAAAGGTAACACCAGTTACACTATAGCAATATTGATTTGGAGCAGCATACCGGCGGTAACAGGCATCTGGAGGAAGTTTAAAAAGAACTGAGTGACACAAACGTGCAGTCAGTTTAATTCTCTTTGCCGTTCATAGTCACGTTAGCAGGGTTTTTTTTTTCTTCTTTCAACTCTCGGCCCAAAATGAATTTTCATCCTCCCCGGTCGTATTTTTTTTCAACAATAGTGGCTTTTCTTGGCCGACATGGCGGTTTACTTGCCCCGGGCAATCGGGCAATCTTTATTGTTGAGCCCTGTCCAGTTCTTAATTATGGTAGTCTGTTGTATATTAATGCATCGGCACATTGTTTGCACATGTTAGACACTGCATACTATTACAGTGCACTGAGATTCGTAAAGCTCTCACTCATCATTGTACCTTTCACTCCAGGGCAGGTCGGCCTGTCGTAGGCTCAGTCATTGGTACGTGTTTATTTATAAAGCCACTCTGGGTAAACTCCCATTGTACATTTGCACTTTGATTGCACAGAAATCTGACTGTAGTTCCAGTCTGAGATCACAAGGAATAACTTTCAAAAGGACTTGATTTTAAAGCTCTTATAAGTACAATGGTGAATGAATCGGTTGGTACTTGTCAGTGTGTGAAGGTATTTTAATACATTCATGTATTTCTTCTATGTTTCTTGTGGTTATCTTGTGGTTATCTTTTATACTGCTGTCTTGGCCAGGTCGCCCTTTTAAAAGAGAATCTCAACAGGTCTTACCTGGTTAAAGGTTAAATAAAATAAATTAATAAAATAAAATAAAAAACATCAGGTTTGGAGAGCTGCAACTGACCATCTTTTTCTTTTTCAGTTTGTTAATGACATTAGCTAATGTTTTTCACCATGTCAGCTCAGTGATTGACAGCAGGTGACTGTGGTTGCTAAGAGACAGCAAAGGGATGCTGCCAGTACATCTGACCACCCAGTTTTGTACAAAAAACAAAAAAACATGATAATAGTGTACCTTATATACAAGGATGTTTATACAATCCATTAATAAAAGAAGGAAGTTGTGAATTCTGACTTTAAAAGACATTTCTCTGTGATTGGTCGACGCAGGGCTGAGTGGGAGGTTCTGGAGACTGTGATTGGTCAGGTGGATGAGCCCTTTCAGGTTATCCTGCTCTACACTTCCTGTTTGGGGGACGATGGAGCCACTGTTGCTCTGGACTCTCTGGAGCTCATCGACTGTGAATCAGGTGAGTTCATCATGTCCTGTAGATCTGCGACTGACTGATTTCTGTTCACACCAAATGCTACAACAGTCGTTTCCTCTGATAAACACATTTTCATCAAACAGAAGGAACCTGCTGTGCAGTTTGTTTAAACTGGAAACCAGTTTTTGCTTTTTAGATGTTTTATAACAGAAAGTGTATGAAACCCATGACTAAAATATTCATAAATTATTAGGGCTGCCCCTGACTTAAAGATTTTCCTGGTCATTAGTTCAAGCCATTAGTCGACTAGTCATTTATGATATTATTTAAACAATAAAAAAAAAATATATATATATTTTTGACCATGGAGCTCCATGGCTGAGAAAGACTGTTATAAGCTACATTACAGAGAAATACAAAATCGTAATAATGAGTATTTGAATATAAATTTAATTTACATGCGCACACATGAAGCGAGCCGCCTGTTAACGATGATTCTGAATGTGTCGGAAAAATCAGCGAGGAGACTGAACATTTAGTAGCCTAGTACTTTAGATGATAAGATGTTTGTGGTCGACGAATGACAGGCGAATGTTTTCCTGCAGAGTTTGCATGTCACCTTCTTGGGGTCGTCCTTCAGCCTCTCAAAATGATTCCACACGTTGATTTCCTGCCCGACATCGTTACCCGCAGGGACCAGCTGCAAATGCCTGACTGAGTGTGCGTCATTTCAAATTAAAGGCCCTTTAACGTTTCATCCACGGTCCAGCAAGGTTTTGACCTCATCCTGACAAGACGCAGCTCCCGAATGGAGTTTTTTTTCCTGCGAGGATCGACCTCTGAAAACTTGGTCGACCCTCTAAATTGTGTTATGTAAATGAATTATTCCCCATCCCCCGGACCCCACTTTGAGAACCACTGATGTAGAGGATGCGTAGTGTTGCGTAATTGTTGTGTAATTGTTGTGTGGTTGCTTGGATGCAGAACACCAGGTCATCGGTCTGGATGCGGACTGTGGGGAATCTTTCCACTGCGAAAACTCGGGAGGCTGCATCGACCCGAGCCAAGTGTGCAACTTCCACACCGACTGTCCTTTAGGAGAGGACGAGGGCTTCATCTGTGGTGAGGTTTTGATTTTTTTTCGTAATAAAATCACAGGATGCAGAGGACGATGCTGTTTTGAGGGAAATCATGGCCTTCAATTTCTATTAGTAACACACTTGAAAAATGCTCTTATGCAAGTCAGCTTGAGAGGTTTCCACTTGTATGATGATGAGTCATTTTTAATTTGATTTGATCTCTACCGCTGGACTGATTCTGAGAGTGGAAGTGTGAAAACAACATGAAAAGCAAAAGCTGTGTCTGTGTGAGTGCTTCAGTTTGTGTGATTGTGGGTGGAGAGTTAAGTGAGGCACACGGTACAGGAGTCCTACAGCAGAGTTTAGGACCACTGGCAGGCTGAAATCTATTTGCATTCATTTAAATCCATTATAAATGGTTAATCCTTTGACCGGAGGTACCAGATTATTCCATGCCAGAGGCCTCTACACAATATATTTAAAGTGCAGGGAGTAATTACTATATGGACATTTAAAGTGTGAAGCCTGAGTGCAGCTTCTGTCCTCTGATAATTTGCATCAAAATGAAATCAGCAGCTCGTGTTTTTTTATTGGCTGGAAATGATTTTATTTTAGTTTTAGGAATTTGACATCAGGGCTTAAAGTTCTCAGGCACCATGCCTGACGTCTGGCATAAATTCATGCAATACTTTATTCAATACCCACAAATTGTTTTTAACTCCTGTGATGTGCTTTGCTTTTTTCATCTTGAAAGCATGCCTTAAATGTCTAAACAAAATATATTAACATATTTTAATATCATACACCCATTATGGATTTATTAATGTTTTAAAATCCCAGATTTGAAAGATATACTGCAGGAAAAAAGTGCATTTTCAGAGACTGAATTAATATATTTAATTTGACTTCACAGTGTGAATAAGTTTTCTGCTTATCTTTGAAAACATGGAAGATTCAACACAAAGATTCCCGTGGGAGATGAGCTGGGTCACAGACTCGCAGTGTAATTATTTCAATGGCCCACCAGTAAAAGCGATCCTGCATGAGTGGTCATAAAATACTTGGGACACTTCAACATTTTATGAATGGCTTTTTTTGTAATTTTATCCAAGCTCAGATAATGTCAATTTTCATCTCTGCGTCCAGGATAAAGATTGTGATGTCCTTTAGTTGAGCTAAAAGAGGAACAGGTCTAGCTTTGTCAACATATATACACAGGGCTTACACCAGTGCATTGCACTTAGGCCCGGTGGATTTTATTTTTTATTTTTTCACAAAAACATACCTTGGTTTCCTTGAAAAAGAGTTTTCGCACACAAAGTATATACATACATATATGTATAAATATTGTAATTGTAAAATGCTTTGGCAATACTGTATTCTGTTATAGTCATGCCAATAAAGTTATGTGAATTTGAGAGAGAGTGGCGGTGATTATGAAGTTAGCAGTAACAGCAGTGCAGTGTGTGCACAGTTTAAGCTATTTGTCGGTGAATATATGCTACAACTCCTCAAAACCCAAGCCAAGTTTCTGTGTCTTGCTTTCCACCTGCTGATTAAAGTAAAATGAGTTACCCGAAGTTAGAGACAACTTCGGCCCAGGCTCACTTAAGGTGGACTGACCTTTAAGGTGGACCTTTAAGCTGCAGTATTCTCATTTTAGTGACGAGCTGCTCTGGGTTTGCTGATGGCAGACTCCCTGATACATGGTGTTTGTTTAATTCTTACACAAACAGAAATGTAAATACTACAACTTGTGGTTTTCAAAGGGAGTTATGTGCTGTAACTGCTTATTAGCAGTTTGTCACGAAATAATTACAGACATTATATCCCTCCCAAAACCATACATTGTCATTTTTACATTTCTGTTTGTTTTCAGATTTAAAAAAAGATACAACATATTAATTACTGAGCTTTGGAGATGTTAGCTAGGTGTTTATGCTCACACCCTGATTTCTTTAGAAAATGAGATATAGAGGTTTGAGCTACATTTTCTTTTCTTTTTTTTGCAACAGCTAACTTGCAGTGGCTCAAACGTTCTGTATTTATAGAGATGTTGCCATGTAATAGTGACAGTTTTTGTTTGTTTTTTTTACTTTAAAGTTGGCTAATTTCTTTCCCCCTGGTTTCAGGTTAAAGCTTTTTGTGTTGGATGCAAAGAGATGAAATTGTTATTGATCATCTCATGTGACTGTAAGACACCAAGAAAGCATATTTCCTAGTCTGGGAGAGGTCAGGACACTCTAACCTGCAGATACAGTGTAACATGCATATCATAAAGTGTGGAGAGGACAAGAAACATTCCCAAGCACACAGACTAACAGGCGTCAAAATACGCCACCCCGTGAAGTATATTTGTGCCTAGCTGATTTTTCCTAAATGTAATTCTTGCTTTAAGGAAAAGAGGAATCAAAGGGAAAATATGGACCTTTTTTAGCAGCTGTGATCTCTGCTTTAGTGACATATGATAACAATCTTCCTCCTCCCCAGGTGCTACTCCTTTTGGCTCTTACTGTTCGTTTGAACAGGATGCGTGTGGGTGGTCCGTGTCCAACCAGCACTCGGCCTGGAGAAGGGTCGCTGGAGACGAACTTCTGGAGAAAGAAGACATGCAGGGTGTCACTCTGCAGAGTACACCAGGTTGGCAGCGTGTGTGTGTGTGTGTGTGTGTGGGCGAGCGGGCGGGCGGTCAGAACGTGTGAAATGGGCATATTATCCTGATTTTATTTTTTATCCTTCTTTTGAATATTGAATTGCCCTATTCTGACAGGTCAGTTTGATGTGGAGGGATGGAAGTTAAAAGATCTCCCATTGTTTAGTGTCGAAATTCATCATACTTTTGTCTCAACACTTTTCATTTATTGTTCTTTCTGGACCCAGATCGTGATAGGAATGCCTTGTTAGATTGCTACCATATGAAGTTACACGGCTTGGCCATGAAGAGTTCATATGGATAATTTAAATCCAGCTGCAGGACACATTCGTGCTAACAGAGCTCAAAGTACCTTTATATTTCACCCAATGTTACATCTGCTTTTAATCTTATGAGTTTTAATTTTGTTGGCCGCTGATTCTCAACCAGCATGTTCAAAATGCATGATTTTAAAGAATGCAACAACAACTTTTCAAACTATTACTGTTTCTCTGATGTCCATTATTTTGATATTTTGTTTCACAAGCTGGTTAACGTCCTGCTGTGTGACATTTACTGTGCGCCCCCAGGGCACTTCCTGTTTTTGCAGGTAAGAGAGACTAATTCCCTTCAAGAGGCATCCATTCAGAGCTCCTCTTTCCCTCCCCCAGTCTCTACTACTGCTTGCCAGGTCAGTTATTAGACACATCATTTAATAATTGTGTTGCTATATTTTTGTTCCCTTCTCCTCGGCAACAAAATATTTTGTCAATATGCGAACTCCTTGCGTCTGTTTTTCTGTGCAGATGCGTTTCTCTCTGTACCTGTATGGGGACTTTAATGGGTCACTGCTGGTGGCTATAGAGGAAAATGGGACCACCACCGCACCACTGGTCTGGGAGAGAAATGATCAGTGGACAGACGACTGGGAAGATGTGGCCCTGCAGCTGACTGGTCTTCATCATGGGTGCGTAAAATGAAAACACAAAGGCAGAGGAGCAGATGATTATGTAACACCGACGTGCTACAGCCAAAGAATCAGGCACGGTCTGTTGTGTATAAAGGTTACCTCGCCTCTTTTTCCTTGTTGTCATTCAAAAACACCTTTTTTTTTGCTGTGTGATATTCAGATTTCCTTTTTATTTTCCATATCAAAACAAAATGAGTACTTTAGATTGATGATGAGAAAAGAGGAAAATTGCTGCTTTGACTAAAAGAAATTGTAACTAATTTGGAAGATTTGACTTGCTGTTGTTGTACACGAATTGGTTTTGAATTTCTGTTGACTTTCACATAAAGACAAAAACTGTAAATCTCTAAAAATACACAAATGGCATGTGCTTTGCTTTAGGTTCCATGTTAAGGTGACAGCTGTGTGGGCAAAAGGCTCCAACGCTGATGTCGCTCTCGATGACATCGCAGTTGGAGCAGCGTGCTTCGACACAGGTGAGCTGCTGCTAACATGCCGTCAGAAAATGCTTATAATATAATTATGGTTCACTCAGGAACACTCTTGTTATAGGTGTAACTATTTATTGCAACAAGTGGAAATACAGTTATGCTTGGCACTGATGGCTCCGCTCTTATTGATGCTCCCTGGATTAGCGAAGCAGCATGCTAAGCTAATCAGGGAGAGCAGTGCAGAAACCCCCATGGGTGTACAAGAGTGGGCCCAAAGCAAAACACATTTTTTAACATTTCAGTCATGTTAGGACTCTGAACTAGAAAGGTGGAGGCTGGGGTGGTGGAGGACAGCAGCAGCAGCAGCATCGGTGTGTGTCGCAGTCGTAGCGTGTATCAGTGAGGAGAGAGCCATATTTAAATGGCCGCCTTGTTGAGAGGCTGTGATTGGTGTGTGACTGATAGAGATGATAATTCAATCAGCAGGCTGATTACAGCTGGGGCGTGTGACTACCATGTCCTGCATGAACTAACATGAGGCTTCATTTCAGCATATTTGTGGCAACAGTTATTAGTGCTGCACTCGGTGTGCTCAGACCTCCGCCAAGGCCGTGCCCTGTCTCGCAATGTTAACAAAAGTGAAAAATAACTTGTGTATCCGCTCCGTAATTCAGAGCCGCTCGCAAATGTAATTCGTTCCTGCTTGGCCCATGCTGCACCCTGAGCCAAAGTCTGACCAGGAGGTTTTCTGTCATCCTCCTGACAAACAAACAAACAAACAAACAAACAAACAAACAAACAAACAAACAAACAAAACCAAAAACATAACCTCCTTGGCGGAAGTAATAAAGTAATCCCTTCAAGTAATCTATTTTCAAAGACAGTAAGAATTCAGAATTTCATATAAATTATACTCTTGTTTCATTATGAATTTATGTAGCCTAACATTCAATGTGTGTGTGTATTGAATGTTATGAAGCCTAACATTCAATACACACACATTGAATGAAAACAAGAAGGACCTAGCCTCATGAAAAAAAGAAAAAACGCGAACATAGGTCCAGTGGTTGTGAAATATTGCAATATTGCGGTAATTATGATAAGAAATTTAAGTGTAACTTTTTTTCGATTCATTTTCTGTTCTTATTCTTATTTATGTTAAGCGAAAATAATATATGAGTCAAGGGTAAAAGTTTTCTACATAATCTATCGAGAAATCTTGGAATTTGAGTCTGGAAAAGTCTGGGATTTTGAAATGGAAAATGTGTATTCCGTTATTCCCCTCTCTTAATAAGGCTTGCTTATTAAACTGTGAGGCTAACGATGCCCAATAAGACTATCTGTCTTATAAATGTTACCCTATGTTCCTCCTCATTACTTTTAAAATGATCCGTACACTTTGGGGAATCAAACTCTTAAAAGAGTCCTCCAGACTGCTGAGACTAACTGATGACTGCGGTCTGTCGCTCGGCCCTGCAGCGGCCCTCAAACATTCGTCTGAGGGCTTTGTTGTAATGATTGTTTTTGACATTTAATGCTTTACTGCAAATGTAGCACCGCCATATGGCAAGAAAAATGAGTACCAACAGTCCCGTGTCAGTCGTTAGACTTTGGTTTCACACAATCATGTGAAAGGATTCAGGTTTACTTTTTTTTTTTTTACTGTTTCCATATTTATTATATCTTGTGTTTTTACTGATGCCAAATTTCCCAAAATGATTACTTTATCTTAAGGATGTTTTAAAACCCAGTTCCAGGGGGAATTTGTTGATAATGATGAGTTTAAACACAGATGTAAAATGTAAAATTTGAGGGATAAATGTGTGTGTGTGTGTGTGCCGTGTGTGTGTGTGTGTGTGTGCGTGCATGTGTGTGTGTATGTGCGCGTACGTGTGCGCATGAGTGTGAAAGAGATTTAAGAGAAGGATGGTTTAAAACCTGCAGGGAGGCACAGTGTTGACAGCGGTATATAGCTGTTGCTGAACTCCAGCTGGAATCCTGGAACATCCTGAACTGATCGAAGAGTAACTTTAGTAAGCATGAGCCATAATTTAGCTTTTAGTTTTTATGACGTTCTTGACCTCTCTTGCATGATTTCATGGAGTTGAAACGAGACCTCGGAGGCTGACGTTGCTTCAGGAAGTTCAGTGATACCACATTGGCAAAGGACAGCACAGTGGACCTCGGGTCTTGGGTTGAAAAACCGATATCCTGTAAAGTTTTTATCTTTTACAGAAACTACATTAAAGATCTCATGCTATGCTCATTTTCAGGGTCATCCTGAAAATGAAACCATGCATTTTGGGTTTCTACTAGAACGTGTTTACATACTTTAATGTTGAAAAAAAACATTATTTTTCTCATACTGTCTGTTTGAATATACCTGTCTGGGCTTGACATTAACTTTTAGAGGCACAAGTACATTTACCTTTTACTTGTCCAGACATAAAGGTCACTTGTCTGGGTAAAAAGTTTTAATCAACTACTGTACTGTTTTTTGTTTTGTTTTTTTAAAAAGGGAGCTCCAAAGTTCAAATATCATCAAATAATCATCTTTGACCTGTCAGAAAAGCTGCCTTTCCCT
>JAOVVB010028650.1:0-15707 GCA_028570985.1 Heterobranchus longifilis
TGCAGGGGCCGGGGATCGAACCACCGACCTTCCGGTTAGTGGACGACCGCTCTACCTACTGAGCCACAGCCGCCCCATCTGTGCACATTAAGAACACAATTCTTTGTTATTATATTATGTTATAATAACATAATGTTTTCTTGTTATTCAATAAATAGATATGAAATAACCACATGGTAAAGTCTATTTTATTTTTGTATACCCCATGCTCCATGTTAGCAAAACAGCACCTATGGTTCGCTCCCACGTGCAAGGATCAGAACTTAAAGCGCCATCCAAATATTGTCATTTTTTTCGACATTGCTATAGAAAAATATATCCGAAAGACATTTTTGTATGGTTTTGACGATGTGTATCAGCATATTGCCCAGCCCTAGTAACTGATATATTAATTAAAAACTGCGAGGCTAAGGATACACATAAGCATGACAATGAATTGATATTTTGTTGTCCCCAACCTGTTAAACTTCTCTCTAGTATGAACAATTGTATATTCAAGGGAATGGAGGATTTCATTTAAGCCTGCAACCAAAACGCAGTGTCATCTCAAAACATCAGGCTCTCTCTCTCTCTCTCATGCTTCAAATACCAACTCCAAAGCTTCATAGCCAGCAAATTGAGATACTGATGCACTTCAATTATTTCAAAACAAGATCATAAACGCAATGTTAATGCAATCTGTGTGTGTGATTAGTGCTGGTGGCCGAGGTGCAGACTGGCTGCACATTGCATATGATCAACCCATTACACGCTGCCAGGGCTGGTTATGGAAATAGACTTATAACAGTGCTACCTGATGTTGCTGCCCACTGAGACAGAGGGAGATATCACATTCATTTACCAGCCTCCAATTAGTGCTGAGCCCGCATCATCATCAATTCACATACTAATTGTCCCGTGTGGCTCGCATAGTATACCACCATCTGTGCAGATCCTCCAACTCTTGAGCAGGTTGTTATTTTTAGGGATCGGAGAAAAGTGGTTGACGATGTAAGGCACATAAATATCTACATATTTGCACTGTATGAATTAAGAGGGTTAAAACTACTGTCAAAATTGACAGTGTAACTTAACACCACAGTCCTCAAAGGTAATTGATTGAGGAAAAACACACCCTGAGGTATGTCATTATAATTGGCAATACCTTGCCTTCCTGTGCCCTTTTCTTTGCTGAGTGTTAAATATTTCCTCACACATAACTCATTAAAAGTAGACATTGAGATGTTTCTAGTGTGGAACAACAGAAACATTTCTTGAGCATAAAACATCAATGGTAAACATCAGGTTTGCAGCTCCTCAAAATCAAAGAGCATGGCTTCCTTTGTAGCTGCCATTTTGCGTTTATGATCAAAAATCATACAGCGAAAATTCCATCACAGAAAAGGTCAATTTTTCTCCCAACCATAGCCTCAACAGACCAGAACATAAAGCTGCATGACATAAGTTCACTTTCATTCTCTGAGGGTTGTTGAAAGTCTCACATCGGGAGCAAAATAAATCACAAACTGAGGCAGAAATAGAAGTTGATAAGCAGAAAAAGGAAATGACTTTATCACATCTGGTAGGTTAATGCATCATAGTGTATTTCACACACTGATAATAGATTAAAATCTTTCTTACATCCAAGTTAAATACATTTCACATATTTCTAATGTAGACTGTTAAGAGTTATTTAAGTTTAAGTTTGTTAAGTTAAAGTTGCAAAAAGTGTTTTACTGATATATAAAAAAACAAATCGACAAGTATATAACTATTTCAGGTAAAATGCTGCATTAGAGTGCAGTGTAACCCTAGCAGCTGCTGTGGCAAACTGCAAACAGAATAGGTGAATTGAGAGTGTGTGTAGCTGTTTACCCTCAGGTTTAGTAGAGACCTTGAAATGTGAAACTTAAGTGATTTCAAAGCTTACATGGAAGAAAGGTGGCTATGAAACAGACCTTATGGGTTTAATAGAGGCCATACTGCCCAGCAATCGTAAAAGAAAAACTGTATTTCACCATGTTGTCGATGAAAGACTTGTACACAAGTGAAAGGCTTCTGCTCTGAACTGCAATAGGGTGAATCAGGAAAAGACAGTACTTACTTTGTAGATTCTGGAAAAAATGTCTTGCTTTTGAAAAAAATAAGCATCTTGTGGTTTACAAACCACAAGAGTCAAATTGATTAATTACTTCACCATTGGTATTGTTTTTACAGTACACTGGCTCTATATAGCCATACATATCAATCTTGTAGATGTAGCTTTGCCCTGCAGTGTGAATTTTGACTATACCGTGCTGACCGGTGGAGCCCTCCAGCCTGTGCTGCCAGAGCACAGAGCGCCTAAAAACAACACCAGTCTGCTACAGCATAACCATACACACAACACACTGCTCGGTTATAACGCAACTCAGCCAGACATTTCTCTGACGGAAGAGTTGGACAGGACAGCGCTGCAATGTTAATGTAAGTTATGTGGGAGTTTGCCTTTTTTACTCGCCGTTCTGTCTGAGCCTGTAGAGCCACTGTAGTTTACAAGTGACATGTTTGTAGCCCTATCCTATTTAGCTATTTATCATTTTAAAAACCACTGAAATGAGACCCCCAAATAACTGTAGTTTAATACACGTTTCGTTTTGGATCGCAGCTATTTAGGATGCAGGGTAGTTGTGTTATGTTACTGATCCAGTCTGCTTTTTATCTTGTTATTTATTTCTGAAGATGACATGCTGTTGTTATCAGTAACGTTAGAGATATTGAGGCAGAGAGGCATTGCTTCTCTCTATCGAAGCTGAGGCTCACGCTGTATCAACGGGGATGCAGAGCTCTGCAGACTACAGTAATAGCTGCCATACAGTTTCCATACCAGTGCTTTACCCCTTGAAATTTTAAGAAAAACGAATATACCGTGATATAAATTTTAGGCCATGCCACACAGCCCTAACTGGACCCATTATTTAGTAGCAACGCAGTAGCTGATGTTATGTGTTATGTGTTATGTCAGTGGCAGTTCCCAATCAGCACTATGGGTTTAAGTTCTCAGCATGTTTTTCCAAATTCAAACATCTGAACACCAAATAATGATTTCACTTAAACTGCATGTCATCACAACAGATGAGATTTGCTGTCCTATTTTAACCGAGGATGTGTGCAATTGACAAACTTTTCCTGCAGCTATTTGTCTTTCACACAACTGTTTTTGAACGGTATATGTCTCGGTCCATGTCTATATGTTTCAAGATGTCTGCAGTCAAGTGTTAACAACACATTTCAACCTGGCACTGAGTCCGATCACGCACCCCATCCAATCCCTTGGCTGGCTGCAAAGTAAAATGATTCAATACATCCAATAAGCTTTTCGCTTTCTTTTCATTTCTTTCATTTGAAGCTGGTTGTGTACTGCCATCCTGGGTCAGTCAACCCCATTTCAAGTGGCTCTCCTTCAATCTATACCACGAATTTCCTCTGCGGTTTCTCCTTTCAAAAACTCAGACGTGGGCATTGCTGTTTCGCAAAAACACAAAAGAGAATAAATCCTTCACAATGATAACAGTTCATTGTGTCAAAGAGGATTATTTACAATAACGTCACGCCATTGTTGGATATAGATTGTTGTTTCAAGATATTGCTCTCCGTGTCACTGGACAGGATGAATCAACTTTGCAGGAGCTCATACGAGCCATTATTCAATTATCACTTGATTCATCAGGCTGTATGAGTGCAATACATTATTAAGTGCATTATAAAAAAAAAAGACGTAGGAAATATCTCACATTCCTTGCTCATGAGTTTTAACTATGAACATTAGTGAGAAGGCACAGACAATAAAACTGGACATTAAAAATGTCATCCTCCACTCTGGCTCCACTGACAGGCATTAGACCAATAAGCACAAATGTCTGAAGGATAATGCTCACATTAGAGCTTGATTCATTCACTGTCCCTATTCATAGCCCTCTGTGAAACAAAGTGAATATCACTGTGTGCATTACATCCCGCTTCGATGGAATCCTTTCTACAGGGAGCAAATGCACAGCATATTTCACCAAACAAAAAGCTTATAGGAAAGGCACTGATTAGCCTCATGATTATCCTCCATTGAAATCATGGGGATTAGTCCTCTATTATGAATGGCACTATTAACCTTGGTACATTTGTGAATCATTTCCAGGATGTTAGGCTTTTCGAATATGTTTCTGAGCATAATGTAACAATGGAAATGTAATGTGGCCATGTGGTGGGGGTTAGCTTGGATATATATATTGATTTTCTATCTTCTATTCGGTGAAAGTGTGAGCTGAAGACATGGTCATGCCTGTGATGTTCATCACTGCTCAAAGACAATTATGGAGTGAGAACTTAAGGGTAGCAGAGGGTAATCCTTTTACCAGGCTCCCTCAGGGCTTTCCAGTGGGTTGCTTGATTCAGGATATTGACTCCAACCACTCTTGTCTGGCCCCAAAATTACCTATTGATTTACCCTTTTGACAGTTGTTAGTTGGAAACTTAATCACAGCGACCTACATTGTCATATAAAGTACATTGTTGTTCGGCACTAGCTGATGGTTCCCCTTTTGTGTCAGTGCTGTAAGTATTACTGCTATCACAAACACGGAAAATCAATACATGTAGTATACCAGCTCAGTTTTGCTTACAGATGCGAAGACCTTTATGTAAATTTCTTCATATTGATTTTTGACAAAACAGAATGATTATTCTAAAGCAATTTGTGGTATGTCCTCCAAATAATGAGTTGTCTGCAAGCATAGTGTACTCGGTACCATCTTTTTTTCTAATAAAGCATTGTATATTATGGCATTGTTGTGGCTCAAATATATTAATATATTTCTATCAGCAGCTGCTAAGCGCAGAGGCACAGTTGTTGTACTGAAATCATGACAAACTGAAATCATAAAAAATGCAGATGCAAAAGTCAAACATTTAGAGGCTTTACAACAGTTTTACTGCCAGTGTTACAGAGGCAAAGAAATGAGAAAAAAATGTCCTTCAACTCTGTGACCCAGGATCATGCCAAAAAATGTTTTAAGCGAGACGTAAATCCCCGCCAGCTCCCAGCTAGTTGATGCTAACCTATGACCTTTGACCTCACTGCTGGGGAACGAGGAAAATTTGAAATTTCCTACGAGTCACTGAGTTTGTTAATTCTTTTTTTTTTTTCTAAGGAAAATATGGATTTGCATAAAAAAAGAAATCATGATATGCAAGTAGAGCAAAAGGCAGTGTCCATGGCATGTACACTACTTTCTGCTAACAATCCCACAATGCAATGTGTTGCATTTTATAGATGCCAAAATTAGTTGCAATATACTACATCAGTGATGACTCAAAATGATAATTCTCAAGTGCTGAATGTTTATCATATAGGGAGTAATGAATAAGAGAAAAAGAAAGTAATTTCGGACACAGCCAAATACTAAATGTGTAATCTCAATGCCATTTTCTATAGCTGTAGTGTATTCATGTATAACCCTTAATCACAGAAAAAAATCACTAGTCTGAAAACAATAACCCAGACAAGCAAAGCTCCCCAGAAGAAATGTCAATGAAAAAATATAGCAAATCTGGGAAGGATTACAAAACATGAAAGTCCCTTCCAGGGAAAATAGGTGCTAGTGTGCAAATGATAAGATGGAACAATACAATACAGTCTCAAAGGGCAAACGAGTTCCTGACAAGGTTTCTCAAGCTACAGTAAAAAGGAAGGCAACACTAGCATGAAACTCAGACAAATAGAAAAGTATATGGTCATTGCCAAGTCAGTGGGAGCAGCACTCAAACTGCTGTGCGTAAGCACCGCTAATTAAGTCTAATGTACATACAACCCCAGACCCACCCTAATAACATTAAGCTACAGCATATTTACTAGCTATAGCCAGGAAGAGACCTCATATCGGCAGTGAATGACATGGCTGTTTGATATTGGACTTCCAATAAAAAAGCAATATGAACTTGCAATAAAATATAGATCTATATTTTATAGATAGTAAACTTAATTGGGGAAATCTACAAATATAAGCACATTTCCACTGACATTAAAATATGTCTGTGGAAACTGATTAAAATTGGGTGCCATCAGACCACTCTAATTAGCATAAATAGCTTGATTTACTTGATTCTGTTGGTAAAAGTAAACAACATTATCATTCAGTGGATCTTTATTTGTACAATTCATCTCAGCAGGATTTTGTTGAGCCTGATTTTAAGTGTTGCTCTTGTTGGTTGTGTTGTGAAGAGCTGTATGAGATGTTTGAAGAGTCATTAATCACTACAAATGGTAAAAAGGCCTTAACTGGTCTTTGACCACTAGATGTGTGAAGATTACATGCTTTCAAATACTTTACCAATCAAAGTCTTCAGAGGAATGTGGCAGGTCTTTTATCTACACGAGTACACGTTTGAATCATTTGATCAATCTCTCTAAATGAAAAAAAGAACATTTGTACATTTTGTGCATACAACCCTTTGCTGAACACAAACTGATATGTTTTACTTGTATGGAAGTTGGAACAGCATGTTTTTTTAATAAACATAAAAACAAGTGGTTGGTTCATGAGGAGCACTCACCAGTGGGGGATATGTTTATGTGCAACTTGTTTTCTTAATTTAGAGAAAAATCTAAAATGCCATTTTAACATTTATAGATTTTTTGTACTGTGCTAAGCATTTGAAGTTACAAATAATATGAAGTAGTTCGCCAGATTTTATTTAGGCTGTTGGCAAGTTGCATTCTACAGTTGTTGCTTTGACAGTGAACTTCTCAGTCGTACATGAAATGCGGCGCCTAGGGAGGTTTTTGACAAAAACAGTTTGTGACTGTTGAAAATTGCCCATTGGAACCATTAAAATAAAGATGGAAAAAAATGAAGGTGAAGGGACAGCAGGGAGGAACTGGGGAGTTTTTGATGATATTTCTAGGAGTTGATGGCAAGACCAGCAGCATCACAACTAATGTATTTTACAAACCCAACTTTTTGAACAAAATTAAAGATTAAACCTGATGGAGCTTTGGTTTGGAACTGCAAACAAAGATAGAATTTGCTACAAAGAAAGCTCGGCCTCCCAAATGGTGACAGAACTTATGATTGAATGTCTAAGGCAGCGTAAAGGTCTTTTCAGACCAACTGCAAATAGGCCTAGACTAATTCGTGCAAGTAAATCGCACCTCAATTTAAAAATTCTGACCAATCAATCTCTATGAGCCTACTGACACCGAATCCGAAACTGTCACAGTGCTTGTTTTTTTTGTTTGATTTCTGCGAATTTCGGATGCTGACACGATAAATAGATTTCAATGTCATAATTCTGTTCATACCATCACACAACAGGGTGGATATTGATCGATTGATCCATTGGGTCTCGCAAAAATAGTGTCCTCTTTGACAAACAAAATAAAGTTTATAAAGACAAAGGACATAAAGACAACATCTGGGGAAGTAGTTGAACTGGCTTAAATGGCAAGTAGCCTACAAAATAGGGGTAAAGATTCTTTGTTGTCATGGTAACGTATGGAGAACCATTAATTTGAAGTGCATTAGTGGACATTATACTTGACAGAAATGACGTAGTCATGTAGGCAAACCTCTGTTTTTCGATGAATGCATGGAACACAAACATTCTTGTCGGTCTTGGTGTGAAAGGATTGAACACGAAAATCGTCAACGAATATTCCGTATTTTCGTTTAATTTTTCCGTTTAGCCCCTGGTGTGTAAAGCCCTTAAGTGCATACACTGACTGGCTCAAAATATGAGACACACTCTTTAATATAATGGGGTCCAGTACAATACTATACCACCTACAAAGTGCTTTAGCGATTAGGAAATAATATCCTCTCATTTGAGTTATTTCGTAAAAAGTACAAATCAATCAATGTTCAATTTGACAAGCAGAACATGTTGGATTGCCACTGGATGCACATCTTCATTTCAAGTGGAAAAAAGGTCATTCTACCCACCACAGCATTAAACATTTATATTGTTTTCCCTATTTTTTTGCAGCAAGATGCCTCTCAGCAAGTCTAGATATGCACGAATGTATGTTTTCTCTCCCTGCTGGATCTTATGTTTTTTTATATCCATTACCTCAGGCATTAGTGGAGCATTTGCACTCTGCACTGAAGCTTGGTTGTGTAATAAACTGTTAATTTCTCACTCGGTCTGACAGAATATCATTAAGCTCAGCTATAAAGGAGAGATGGCATATAAAAGCTCGGCATTCTTATAATAATTTGCTGCACAAGTTTGGTAATAATAATAATAATTATACCACTGGGGGGCAAATGCAGGCACACATTTTTCAGTGTTGATACCGCAATGGTAGTGATGATGTTGGATTTGCATGGCATCGTCTGTGTGGTGAGAGTCTGTGATATGGGAGCAATGTCAGTCTCTATTCTGTGTAAGATTGTATAAATTCTGAAAATTAGATTAGAATGATGCTTTGGCTGTAATAATACTTTTTGTGACATTTTTCATCAACATTTTCATTTAATATGAAGCTTTTTGTGGTTTTGAAATACAACACTTAAGCAACCCTGTCACGATGACTTTCTGGGTGATTCATTTCCCACATTTACTCAGGAAACAGAGGCTGCTCCTGCCAGCCTGGGAGGTACAGAGTGGAATGAAAAGCTAGTTTGGAGATGATATCTGTCCATCTCCAACCATGGAGATTACAGCCATGACAGCTGTTGTGGCGAACGGCTTGCAGCTTACAGAAGTACCTGCAAAGAGATGGCCACGATAAAATAAATTACCTGTGTGATGGCTGACGGCTTAAGAACACTGCCTCATTTCTTTTTTTTTTCTCTCTTTTTTTGCCTCACTAACAGAACTATTATCTGATTTTGCTTGGGCTAAATTGATGGAGATTAAGAGGTTTTTAACTAAATGTGTTTCTCATTTTACTCCAGATAAGAGGCATCTCTAATGTTCAATCTAAACATTCCCCAAATATTCAACCAATCCTCCAGGTTACACCATGATGAACATGTCCCTAGGCCTGTTCAGATTTTAGATTGTTTACCCTGTGCTCAAGCCCACCCTTGTTCCTATAAAAACAGACAAAAGGCCAAATTCTTGGCTGGGCATCATGATCTCTGATGTGACCATGTGGTTGTGGTGGTGCAGTGTACTCTGCTCCATTCCTCTCTTTGCACACTCAGCCTGTGGAGCTGAGGTTTAAAGGAAAGGCCTTATCAGTGTCCTCCAGGTCCTGCACCTCCACTGGAGTCGGTATCCTCTGGGGTTAAGGCAGGGGGGAAAGTGAAGTCTGGCAGAAGAGGGAGGATGGAGACAAAGAAGTGCAACGACGGAGAAATAGGCAAAAAGAAGAAAAAGGAGCAAAGGGAAATGGGGTGTTGAGAGAGGAAGAGGAAAAAAAGAAACAGAGACAAGAGCAAGCAGAATAGTGTTGATTGAAGGTAGTTATTAGACTCTGCTGTGACACCTTCCTTTCTGAATGGCAAAGCTATCACTTTTTCACCACCATCTACATCAATGCGGGATGATTAAGAGAGGTATCATAACCTTCTGCGACTGAAGATCATTGTAATTCATGATATTCTGTAAAAGACGGCTGCCACAAAAAACAGAATTGGCACCCAGTGAAGCATGTGAATGCCAGTAACAGTTTGTTAAAGCTCAGTAGAACATTTGCCTAACTGTGTGGTCAGTCAATTTAAGTCATTCCGTTTCCCTCCAGATTTAGATGAGCACCTTCTTCCGAATTGTCATGTACAATCTGAGGTGATTATTCAGCCGTTTGTCTACTTACACATAAGCGCTGACTGTTTCAAATCCTGCACTGAATCAAAAGAGCACAGTGCGACCACTGGGGAGGGGCCAGTGCACTAATGCTCACTAGCAATCGCACGCGGGTGTGGACCAAAACAACCGGACCGAGAGCGAACTCTGGTACAGTGCGTTTGTGGTGAGAATGTGATCTGACCTTGATCCCCCCCAACTACCAGCTGTACTCTGCAAGTTTGAGCTAAACGGCTCCTGTAGCAGGGGGCACTTCATGAATTTACTGTTTATCAGACCATAAATATGTCATGAATACGCCCACGTTCCCTCCATCTCCCACGGATACCTGAGGAGTCCGGACATCATCTCTGGAGACAGACAAGTGAGTCCGCTGTCCTCCCAGCGAATCAGCGGGGAGAGGCAGAGGGACCGTGGCCATATTCATGTCACATTTGCAGCCAGCAGCCCGCTATTAGAAGTTCTTATTATATAGCCATGAGAAATATGCACTAGTCCAGAACACAGGCCCTTCTTACTGTATTTACTTTCTTGCTCCTGGTCCAGACACACAGCTGACCAATAAGCAGAGTGCACGTTCTCACATGGTTTGAAGTGACACATTTTTGGTTACTTTGGATTTTTCTGTGTGAAAAGGAACCGAACCAACACAGTTTCTGCCTCTCTCAATCAAAACAATAACAAAAGATGGAGCAATGCCGTCATTGCAGTCAGCTTCTCTCGGTTCCTTCATTGTTCATCATTCATTATTCATAGAGGATCCAGTGATTTAAATGGGTAAAAACACTGAATATAGCAGTTTCACCTTTCAAATCAGTGTTTCTCCGACGCTGTTCGGCACATCAGCGGAGGGGCTGGAGACCAACTGCTGCTAAGGTTAGCTCAGCTTGTTTCTCTGATAACTTAACTAAAGATTTAAAAAGTGTATCATAAAAATGTGACTTAAAACTGGATGAAAAGCCAATTTATGACAGCTTCTGACAACCACAACACTGATGCATGTGCAAAGGGGATATGACACCAGGTGACTGCAACCAAAAGACACAGTGTGTATCCTTGATTAAATTTAGGCTACAGACTTCTCTGGGTGTGAAAAATGTTGGAAACATTTGGGATAATGAAGTACACAACTCAACGAACTATACAACATAAGTTGAGTCGTTTTTAGACATTTTAATGCAGAAATGTTAAATATTATACTTTTAATTTTGCTATATTGAAAATCTTGAAAATTAATGACTAATTAAATAGGTATGGGTAAATAGAACAGAATAATTAGTTCAAAAATAGCTCTCAGTTTTATAATGTCAGTATGGATTTCTTGCTGGTGATGTATTTCTTACTTCTACACATAAACAAGACATAAACAAAGCAAGGTTACATCAATATAGTTTTAATATAGCTACAAGAGAGGGCTTCTATAGCTATTGAACAACCACTTTGCATCGACAATGAACAATCATAAAGAAAGAAATCCATTATAGAAGAGCTACAGAAAGCAATTTCTCCACCGACAATATAGCATAGACATATCATAATGTAGTGCAGCTACAAAGCATGCAGGGGCATAACTCTCTTGCTTTTCTTTCCCTAAAATCTCTTGTTACACTTGTGCTTTCTCTGTCCGCACACACAGTATAACCCAACAAACTCTTAGGACATATCAGGACAAGGAAGCTTGATGGAAAGAGGCTTCGCAAAAAGAAGCAAATAAGCAAAAGAACAAAAAAGAAATATGCTTATCCACTTTCTAGCAAAGTTAGATGAGAAGATTCCCACTGGAGACCTGGGCAAATTGCGGCCAGATGCGGCACGCTGAAAGGTTCTGTGTGGCCTCCAAGGCCATCATGAGCACTTAGAAAAACTGCAATTAAAATATAACAAAAATATTCAATATCATGTTGCTTACCACTGAACTGTTATTGTGCCTGTTTATTGGTAATGATAACAAACTGTGTCTTTTATATTAAACTGTATGTGTATTCACTTGATGCCAGATGTCTTCTTCTACTATCATTGCAACCTGTATCCAGTATGCATTCCAGACTGTAAAACTTCACATTTTGGACCTTCTCTTACAGATGATACACCTCTCAGCTGTAGCCGACTGCGCATCGCAACATCTGAGACTACACCTGACTTTGATGCCCTCCTTCACGCTCATCAGAGACTTCATTCCTCACAGTGAGTAACATTTGTGTCTGGCCTCATATGGCCCCCCCATGGAAAATAATTGCCCACCCCTGGTCTATATGGTAAATATTAAGCTACAGCCAGCAGCCAGACAACCAGTGGATATCACAAAAAGTTACTGGTCTCAGCCAAGAAATAGTCTGGCACATATCCACTCGTAAAAAGCTAATTGTCATTTTTATACCTCAGTTTTAGTACGGATTAAACAAACGAAACATAACATGTTAATTAGTGAGATTTAGAGGTGCTTGTAGGAGGATTTTTGTATTGTTGAACAGAGCCAGGCAAGCTGTTTCCCCGCTTTCAGTCTTTGTAGCTGTAGCTTTATATTTACCGTACAGAAATAAGAGGAGATGGTATCAATGTTCTCATCTAACGCTCCACCAGAAAGCAAAAAAGTACTTCCCAAAATGTTGAACTATTCCTCTTAGAATACTCTGATAAGCTCCAGAGCACAAATGGCTGGAAACTGAGGAGACCTACATGCCAACAACCGTGATGTGACGTGGTGAGGCTGGAACAGTAGAAACCCCTCCGGCCTTTCGACTGAATCAAAGGTAATGTGGGTCGCTGTTGGTGCATTGTAATTTAGACATCTCTCCAGGGGCAGATTACCTCGCACAACACACTCCCAGAATGGCAAGACACACAGCTTCATGTTAGACCTAAAAAAATACATCATTTGGAGGAGGTCAAGCCATTGTAGGCTGGAGAAAAGGAAAATGAGAGTAGGATGAAGGTCAGTTGGCTGAATTAAATGAAAAGTACATATTTCATTTGAAAGGGTATTTCTTTGTGATATTGTATTATGTTATTTTGTGAGAGTGGCAGACAACAAGATAGGAACTGAATTATTTTTTAAGGTGCTTTTTTCAATTATGTGTTCAATCACTTCACTTTACATAACATATGGCTATACTAATTTAACAAGCACTCCAGCAATTTAGCATTGCACCTCCACAAAAATTGTCACAAGAGACAGATTAAGAAAAGAGAGGCAGATATATCCTGACTTTTCCTCACTAATACGAGTCATGAGCCAAAAAACACTGGATCCTATACTTCTGATGATGCAGTTTCATATAGCGTAATTCATTAGACCCTCAGACAGGACATCCGTGTCTTTCAAACATACCCCCAGTTTATGACAGGCTTTCTGTGGAGCCCTAAGGGCCTTTCTGACCGCTTGTGGTTTCTGAAATAATATATCATCAGGATGAAATACTATTGATTAATGAAGCTGTCATCAAGCAGACACACAATACCATGACTCATGAGCATCCACTGTGTTTCTGGCCATGTGGTGGATTTAAGTCAAATCTCTCAACTTTTAGAAGTTGAGAAAAACATCTGATTCATCAGTTTGTTAAAGTCAGTTTGTTAAATTCACCAGTCATGTGTTTACCTAGGCTATTTTCTCTGTTGTTTCATGTGGGGTAGCATTTTAGAATGTCTGAGATTGTTTACTGAAAACGCAAAAGTTATGGTTTGTTCTGGGGAGTTGATGAGAGCTTTAATCCTCAATCACACATCACTATACAGGCCAGAAAACCAAAAGCAGATTACCGTTATACTGAAACATTTGACTCATAGTAAAACTAAATATCATTTTTATCACAAATATGAACAATGTATATATACAAAGTATAGAGAAACCTGTCTGTTCTTTACTTTCCCAGACTCGACAGTTAAATTTAAATCGTTTGTAAGGACATAAAATATAAAGGGAAATCATGAAGAGAGTGGCCGAAATGGTACCGTTTTAAGACATTAGTAAAAGGTTTAGATCTAAGTTTAAAAGCTTTTTCATTACATCTGGGCTCATTGAAATGCCAGCTAGCAATTATTTCCACACCAACTTTGTGCTATGAACCAATTCATGGAAAACTGCAGTGGGGATTGTTATTACAGACCTGAAAACTCTACACTTTCTGTTAAGTTTGAGTGCTTGTTTGTGTTTGTATGTGTTATGTGTAAGAGAGAAGCATTAAAGTTATGAGATATTTTTTATATATATATTGTCACATCTCAACAAACAGCAAAAAAAAACGAAGGTGACTTTCAGAACACTTGGCAACCGCCCATAATTGCCAGCTTTTATGATGGAGCAAAGCTGCCTTTAAAAGGAGGCTCTTAGGGCAGGAGGGACCCAATGAGGGATGTGTCCTCGGCGTTGGGCGGGAACTGTTTGTTCAAACTGCCATTAGGCTACATTGTTAAGGACATATTGCGGTCATTTATTTGAAACTTCTGACAGCGTCCATTCAATTAGAGGGAATGCCTAACGTCTTGTGAAAGGATGTGGAACAAAATAGCACATCATGATCCAGGGTCAGTTCTTACCCTCTAAATTCTCAATAGACTCATACTTCAGAGAATAATTTTATAAGGTAGCAATTGTCTTCTAAATTGCTGTTGGAGGCATTTTTAGGAAAGGGTGACATTCCAGTAATGGCAATGGCAAGTGATATTATCTGCTAACTTATTTGCTAACTGGCCCCAAGTTAAAACATAAATGAGATCTTCTGTTCCTTCACAGATGACAAAGCATAACAGCGATGTGCAACAATCATTAAAAGTCACTTGTATGCTTACATGCTTGTGCCTGCCGTGAGGAAATTGACATGGTTCACCATCAGTTAACTTTAACTAGCATGCATACAAGTACACTTAGAATAATTCAACCCCATTTTCTCGTAGGGGACATTAAAATCACCCAGACTCAGTCATACACAAAAATAAATCTGTCCAGTTGAGGGAAACCATTGACATCTTGCAGACACATCCCCCTTGAAATGACAAGTAGGCACCATGGCACATCAAAGTGGTGCAGCAGGTGAGCCAAATCATTAGATTAGGCAGATTTATGGCTTCATGAAACTTGTTATTACCCACGGCGCGCTCCACTGATGTTTAGCCTGATGTCTTTATGAGGAGGCCGTTGTTCACCTTGCCCTGACAGACACTGTGATGATTAGAATACTACAGACTCAATTTGACTCACCTCTGAAGTCAGACGAGCAGATGTCTGTCTGCAGCACTTAAAAACACATTTGAATGAGGTGAAATCCAACATGAAAACACATTTTATCAGTCCGCTTCTACTTTAAGCAATGGTGTCCTCGGAACACCATTTTTTTTCCTGCAAGTGTTGAAAAGTTTTACCTATTTCACATGATTTTTTTTTTTTTTTTGCCTTGCTCTTCTCGCTGGTTTGAAATGAGCAGGGCTCAGTTGGGAAAACGTGACGTCACATATTGTGGTGCACCAAGATTTGCTTATGTCACCAGGCTACTGTCAATCAGATCTGATCAATCTCTTTTTTTTTTGTCTAAGATTTTTTTTTGGGCCATTTTCCCTCTACAAAAACACAGCTTGAAGATCGACAGGAAAGGTGGGAGAGAGAGGGGACGACACGCAGCAAAGGGCCGCAGGCCGGAGCCGAATCCGGGCCGCTGCAGGCCTACATGGGGCGCACGCTCTAACCCGGTGAGCTAGAGGTCTCCCCAGATCTGATCAATCTCATTTTTAAGAATGCTTTTTTTCCGAACTTTGATTGTTGCTTATTTAATCATGAATATTTAATGTAGAAATATTTAAAAAGGTATGAAACAAAATATTCTGGGGCTTTACATACAGCACATCATGGTCATTAGAGATATTTTTCCTTCCCAATACAGACTATCTGAATGTGCGTATTGGCCAATACAGAGTACAAATCTGTTACTAGTGCGTTAAAAAAAATAAATAAA
>JAOVVB010028659.1:0-15706 GCA_028570985.1 Heterobranchus longifilis
TTATCAGCGTGTTTTCTTGCAAGATTCACTCGCGGCTTGCAGACAAAATATAACAGATCCAACGATGTTCCATACAGATGAGATTTTTCTTGCAGATTGCTGAATAAATACTACCGGGTCATGACTAAAATTTAGATGTGTGTCATCTTCAGTTCCCCCTCTTTCATTCCCAACCAAACAAGAGACACTTTCTGTTTCTGTGAGATTCAGTAAGTTTGACGAGGCTCCGGGTTCTGACTGCAGCTGGAACAGCAAAGATGTTCGTTTGGACTTAATTTATGCTACTTATAGAGCTGTAGTCTGTATTAAATGGTTATTAAGTTGTTAAATTTATTTCATGTTGTTGAATACATGCTTCGAAATGGGCGTTTTAACATCAGTTGGGTCTGCTCTCAGACTGCAGCAGCGAGTCTGTCAACACAGCTGCTGTTTGCACCTGTGCACGGTGATGATTCCACAGCAGTGTTATTTAATAAAGGATCAAAAATGTTAATGTTAATTACATCAATTTGACATTCAAATTTAAAATTTTGCGACGCAGGTCGCACAGAGGGACCCATTTTTTTGCCAAAATGGGCCGTGCAGCAAAACCTCAACCGGAGCACACCCATCCATGGTGCGTTTCCAGTGTAACCAGTAATAACCCATTTTATAAATGTTTAATCCGTATGCTATTTGTCAACAAATTACATCTTTTTTGTCTTCAAAGAAGAGAGAAATGGAGCGAGATAGAGATGGAAAAGATGCAGATGGAGAAGGGAAAAAGGGAAAGCAGTATCATTTTCTTCTTCATGGCTCCGTCGTCCGGTGCTTCTCCTCCTCTTTTCTTCTTCTCCATCTTCTCCGTCCGTTGGGATTGTAGTCCTGCAGCTGGAGGAAGGCAGAAAACATCTCTCATCTCTGTTTTCTGAAGATGTGAGCACCTCTCTTGAGGGATGAATTGGTGGGAAGACGGGAGGGTTTGAAGAGAGAGTACATAGGGCAGCGAGACAGGGAGCCCCCACGCTGCATCCACAATATGTCCACGGAAGGAAAGGAAGAAACCGTTATGTACTCAACTTTGTTGGCAAAACTGAAATCTTCATGCAGATGTGATTTGGAGGATCGAGTGGATTGGGCATCCGTGTTCATGCAGAGGATGGAGGAAAATCTCTTAAATGATTTTAGCCTTTGGCAGTTGCTGTCGAGGAGAAAATGTGAGATACATCAGAGACAGACAGATTCTTTTCATTGGAGAGAATGTAGAGAAACATGCAAGAACCTTATTTAAATGCTCAAGTTTTGCTTTGGCTGAAGATAAATGGGAAAACTAAACATGCATTTTCTTGTCTGTATCTTCCTATTGAAAACAAAGAGCATCTATGTTGACATTTAGCTCATACTGTAAATCAGGGATCAATTTTCGAAGCCGATATACATTTATTTAAACCCAATCTCAATCAGTCTGATGACGATTTAGCCTCTGGGGGCAGCAGCCAATATTTCTGGTTTTCCTTGTAGCCAGTGGCTATCCGGGCCGAGACTTCCTCTTCCATGTGCCGCTCGTTGTTTACGGTCCGAGACGACGTCTCTATAAACAGATATCTGCATACGGATGCAGATAAATAACAACGAAAAAAGGTAATAAAAAAGCTAAAGTGTCATCAAATGATAGCTGATGGGTTCTGAGATTGCATTTTGGGCAATGCATTCTGCTTGTTTTTATTGTTATTTATTTTTTATATCGTGCAATGAAGTGAAGATAAGTACACATACATATAAACTGCATAAGTAGATAATATCAAATGAGACAAAGACTAACGACTAAAACAAAAACAAAGGGGACTAGAACAGAATAAAACACAAAAACGACATACCAGGAATACAACATAAGGTGGTAATACATATCTGCACATAAATACATATATATTGTACATATACAATATGCGTTCTGCCTGTTTCTCTCCACGTGGACTGTTTACCTGAATGCAACCAAAACCTGCTCATCCCAAACCAGATCGCTCCCAAAATCTTGTCCCGTTGTCTAGAGTCTACATTCACATGCAGAATCTGTTTATAGAGATTAATTTAGACCTATCATTGTTTCAGACAAAAACTGTAGTGTTTCAACAATTCCAATTAATGATATTTCTTCATAATAATAATCCAACATCAAGATATATCTGTGTAGGAAGGCCGACATTATAATGTTGCATTATAAGCCAGTTGTATTAATGTCCACCGTCCTCTGTAGTCTTTCTGTTATGCTAACATACTTCAGAGAATGTAAAAGAACGTAAATTCATATATTGATGTACAACCACGTCTCGCAATGCATTTCATAAATAAAATAGACATAATACATACCTGTCTAGGAGGAAGAGGGCCAATTCAGCATTGGTTTTTAATCCTTTCAGATCCCGTTAGCAACTAAGGTTGACTCACGTTTTCACCTGTGCTCGATCACTTTCCCTTTTAGGTTTTCTGTTTGTCGTTCAATTTTTTTTTTCTTCCTTTTTGCTAGTCTTGCCCCAGTATCAGCCATAACCACATGATATGTGGAAGTTAACTTGAAACATAAAGTTCTGTGAGCCTGGATAACTGCGTCCATTATATAAACACAGGCACCTCCGTCTGCTCCCGACCCGGGAACATGTATATTGAATAACTATATAGAAATAGAGCAATGTAGAATCTTCTCACTGAGGGGCTCCTTTGCTTATGTAGGTCATATAGAGGTATAGGTAGTAAATTGAGACTGTTTCATCACCAGTCAAATAATCCTCGTAGGGCCTTTAAGGCAACAAAACTACTTACGTCCGTAAGAAGCTTACGTAACTTAAAGTCAACGTTTACATTTGGACACAAAAGGACAAAGTCCTGTGTTTGATTGACCCATCCAACACCCCAACCGTCCTCCTTACACAGACTTTGTTGCTCTTTATTTTACTCCCTATGCAGATTTTGTCGCTCTTCGTACTGTATCCTCTTACATCGCTGCGGTCAAGCAGTTGCTCTGAGAGCCCGGTGCGACTCATACAGACGCTGAAAGAGTGCTGTATGCATTTGTATCAGACGCTGAGGGCCACTGACCAAGCTGCCGTATTTGACGAGTTGGGAGTGAGAACGGCTTGTCATGGAGTAGGAGGTCTGGTGGATAGATGGAGTGTGCATTGTGATAGTTTCAGTTACCGTTTAGTAATCCATATGGCAGGAGATTTGTGTTTATATTGACTTACAGGCCAGAAAAGACACCACTGTAGTCATTTTACATGTGTTAAGTGATAATTTACAAAGCTTTGGAAAGGCTAGAAAAAGAAGTCTGTTCATGTGCTTGGAAAATGTGCTTGTACTATTCTGGTTCCTGTGGGGTGTATCTTTTCTTTGTGGTTCAAACAAATGGACCAGTAGGGGCCCCTGCATTGCAAGTGGATCATATTTTTCATTCAACTTAGGTCCTGGTGGTCAGTACAATAGGATCAATAGGAATAACTTGATTTAGCCTCTAAATTCACACCTTTATCAAAAGCGGCTACATGTCACCTATGGCAACGCTGCTAGTGGATTAGAGGAAGATAAAAATAAACTTCTCCCCCTCAGTCCCCCCCACCTGTTTCTCTCTCCACTGTTTCCACTTGCAGCATACACTGAAAAACTACCAGCAGCAATGTCATAAAACAGAAACCATGGTCATTAGTTGCCAAACTACAATAACCAACCCACCAACCCACCCCTCCATATTCTGAAGCCCTCCTGTGCTTCTACATCGCTGGTATGAAATGCCCAGGCCAGAGGGGTAATGGTTTTTGATAATGATCCTGGGCTAAGCTTTGGTGCTGTGTGGCCACATGCCGCACAGACAGCATGCCGATTATTTCTCTGAAGTGGGCTGGATGTGTGTCCGTAACGGTAATTTCCAGGCCTGATTGGCAAAGAGCGATGAAATTGGGGGCAGTTAGCACTGAGGGGAAAATAGTGCTGGAGTGTGTGGAAATGCAGCAGCCGTCCAATGGTAAACAAATTATCTGAAGTGAAATGACAACATTAGGCGAAGCAAAGTGCCGGTCCACATTATGAATATGGCTCCGTGCACAGTCTTTAACTACCTGCTTTTTTCCACCATTTGAAACAACTGGGCAGTCCTTATCAAAGATCTATGGCCTCACCATTTTAAATGCAGGGCATTAAATCAAACCCAACATGAATCATAGTATATGATTTGATGCACATAATATATCTAGTAAGTGGTAACGCATAAACGTTTGGAAAGGGGGTTCACCACTGTAATTTACTTACCTGAATATATAAAAGATAAAGATATGTGGATATAGACCATTGTTGAAATGATGTTACTCTCCATAAAGAATGTTAGACTAAGATAGAAAATCTAACATGCTGATCTATGAAAGATTTGAGCAAAAGCACAACGCTCGATTTAGCAAATCCAAAGTGCTGAAGGTATTATCACTAATCTTCCCAGACAATACATGGAAACCAAGTTGTTTTTTGTTAAATTCATTACGTTACTTCACTTGCATATGTTGTATTAAGTACATGACATAATTACGCATGCGACGTAGAACGTGACGTAGTTACGTTTGTTACATAAAGATGAAATATTGTTATTGTTGACTTTTAGTCTCAAACTGAACAGCGGTCTCCTGGGTAAATACTGTAAATACAAGTCTATTGACCCATCCAGCACCCCTCCTGCCCTCCCTAAATTGACTTTGAGCCTGTTTTTTTTTTTTACTAAGCTGTCTAGTAAACCCTGTTATGATGCTTAATAAAGCATTATTAAAGTGGATCTCCAGCGCTGCGGGCATCTGAACACAATCACCCTCCTCTCCTCATATAGCCTACTGTCGAAAGTCGAAAGGGAGGTGCTTAATTCTTAATTGGGCATTTTTGCTATGAGAATATTTTTCATGAATAAGTAAGGGGACAGGGGTTGTTTTCACTCTGTTGCATGTCACGCCTGGCAGAGAATAAAGAAGAGGTAGACTGGGGATGGGCAGGTTTTTTTTTTTTTTTTTGCCAACACCATGATGCCCAGTGAAGGATAAATGTGGCAGATGTGACAGAGATTTATTCGGTGCAGAAGGGATGGATGAATGAATGAAGCCACCTTGATGTAAGCCCCAGCCTCCTCAAACACATCACCTCATTTCTTTACTGCTGTGTCCCTATGAAAACTCAGCCAGGCTTTAAATTGAATGAAGGAGGTCACTTTTTCACTGCTTGAGTGACAAGTACAAGCTGGTGTCAGTTAAGTCTTTGATTCCTTCTATCACCGGTGTATTTTAATAGCCCTTCTAGGACATCAGTCTTGGGATGGCAATGGTACAAAGTTTTAGGAAAATGTGTTTAAAGGATACTCAATATAATACAAAGGTAGGACCAAGTTTCAAGTCTCGATTCAAGGCGAGCTCTGAAGTGACGTTCAAGTTCCTAAACTTTGGGTTTTGAGCATTATGTGTAACCGGCAGCCCCTCTTGTTTGAGAACGGTCTTTATGTGCTCCATCTAAATTCTGATTTCCTGGTGGTGGTTGTTGCATGTCCTGACCTTGCTACTTGTAGCACCCACGGTTCTTCTGCTTTAGTTTGAGGGTTTTTGAAGGGTTATTGTTGCCATTTAGTATTGCACTTCCATAAAGCCAAGGGCTAACTTTTAGTCCCCAGTATGGGTCAAGATCCCAAAACGATTGAACCTACAATTCCAACTTAATTGTGTCATGTGTTAGACTCTCCCTGCTTGGGAAATGTCCACACTCCACACCTCCAGCTTTAAACAGTTAACACATTTTTGTTAAGAATTGGACGTATGGAAAAGTCATTTTTTCAGTGCTTGTGCACATACATACATCTGGAGAGCCTACCAACCCACAAACTGTGAAATACGACAACCCAGTCCGTTTTTTTGTAGGCTGCCTAGATCAATAAACATGGGATTCAACAAGCCATTCAGATTTGGCTCCCCATAAGTCACATGCAGGCTCATTCAAATGTACTGCCCCCAATCTGAGTATCTCCACCCACTGCTTGAGAACTATACCTTTGCAAAGGTGCACAGTATTTTTCTAGCAAGCCAATCAGAGCAGAGTGGGCTTTTTCAGGAGGGGGGCTTAAAGTTTCAGACAGCAGTTGAGTACATGTATATTCAGAAAGACAGAAAAGTAATGTTTGTTGAACATTAAAGTATGTAAATAATAAATACAACCTGAAAATTAGTACAATAGTGTAAGTCTCCTTTAAGTCTCCAAGCCCAAAAGTCTTTTTTAGACTTTGGAAAGCTCTCTCCAGAGCCACAGGCAACATTATACAACTGTTTTCGTAGTAGTCCATATGATGAATAAGCTGTGCAAAATCAGCGGAGTGCGCCTTTAAGCCTTGCAGCTCAAGTTCAAGTGAAGCTACAAGTAATGGCTCACGTGCGTGCTGTATGTGTGTGAGAGATGTGTGATTCAGTTGAGTACAGTTAATTCATATATTTGAGGGGGCTGTTTGAGAAGACAGCTATTTGTTTACAACAGTTCGAGGCCAAAGTGTGACACTGAATTAGCATGAACCCCTACTGCAAAATATGTGTTAAAATATGCCTCTGTGCAGACACATCAACAAATGTATAAAACACCTAAGCGCTGCTCTGTCTAGAGAGAATGCATAGCAGCATGTTGGGTAGCCTGAAAAATAATCTCCAATCAATTTTTTTTTTTTTGATAACACATGAGGCAAGGAGTCCAGAGAAGGGGGACAGGAGCAAGGATATAGGTGGGTTGTCGGATGTATGCAGGCATGTGTGCAGAGACGTCCCTCCAATGTTAAATCAATTACAGCAAGTCCCTAACTGTTTGATAATATCAGTCATGACTGAGCAGATACAAGATTCCCTGGCGTTTACATTGTTTTTCCGGAACATGCCAGGAGATCTGTCGAGTAGCTGTCTATATGTTAGCGTGCTTCATCTGCGTGCTGACTGTGTAGCAGAGTACAGCCGAGATAAGCTCCTCACGTGGGAACACAGTCAGGGCTGAACAAAGCTGTCGAGGTTTGAAGGGCAATACATATGGTGAGATAAAGTCTCACCTAGCCAGCATCACACACAGTATACAAGCACACTTACGAAGGGTCTGGTTAGCCGCTGTTGAGTCTCAAGATGATGAAAAGCCCATTATATGCTTTCAGGTACAGCACAGATTTTTTTTTTTTTCCTGATGTTGGTTTAGTAATAGATATATATTTAAATGAGGCAAGGTTGTGTATTTGTGTATTTGTGTGTGTGTGTGTGTGTGTGTGTAATGCGTAGGTGTGTCAGTGCGCACAGGAAGGAGAGCGCATGAATCAATATGAAAACTTCTGCTTACATCTCAAACAAGCTATCCATCACATGGAATTCAGTTCAAGGCTTGAAAAATGACTTGTGGGGATTCTAATGGCATTTTCCAACTAAATTAAAATCAGTTTCTTGTATGACAACAATCTTTTTTCTCTGATGTGGTTTGAAATCGGAGAACAAAGCTAATCAATTTCCTTGTCTGCAATAGGATAAGTAATTTCCCTTTGAATATAAAACCGAGCATACAAAGAACTGCAGGAGATGACTGCAATGTGATACAAAGATGTTGTAAGATGAAAACACGCTTTCACGCTGTCTTTGCTCTGCTTATTATTCTGTAATTCACAACATGTTATTCTTCTATCAGCTTTTTATTTGCATATGATTAAGTAAAAAAAAAAAAATAAAATGTGTGTGAGAGCCCATTTCAGCGTAATAGGAATACATGCTCCGGTTTGTATGTGTGTGCCTGTGTTTGTGCTGCTGCACATATCAAGGAGAAAGAATAAGTTGTTCGAGAAAAAGGCAGACATTCTGATCCAAGCAAGAGAAGTTTAAAAATAAGAAATAGCAAAACTAACAAAACTGTCTCGGTAACGTGTGAGAGAGAAAGTGACACTTTTAAAACCTTTGCTGCTGTTCTGTATGAATGTCAGTGTGTATGTGTGTGTGTGTGTGTGTAGGCTTTAGTTGATAGGCAGCCTGCCAGTGTTTCTAACTACACATCAGTACCACTCTGTACCCTCCACTCTGATCCACAACACTACCCCCACCGCCACCATACCCCTCCCCATTAACACAGCCTCTGCCTCTAATGGAGTTCACTGCACACCACTTTCCGCCTGAACACGCGGTAGAGGAGTGCAGCTAATAGTGGTTGCACAGTTGGAATACATGGGTGTGAGCTCGAGTTAATGTATGCCACTAGAGCAGTGTTGGCAGACAAGATCGTGTTATCTGCCACGGTGTGTAAGAGCCCTGCCCATCTGTACGGTGACATCCTTCATAAATGAACCAAGCTGAGCAGTGACGGCTGTCTCTTAGCCTGTGCTTCAGTCCTGGTGCCGCACTGACACCTCTGATGCGTGTACAGTATCTTGTCTCCGTATCATGAATAGTAAAAGAATGTGTCACATTTGTATATCGCCCTTTAGGGTTCTTTCAACATGAGTTTGACAAGAGGTTTGAGTGAAATTGGTGGAAATGGGCATATGGTGCACTTCTATTCATTTTCCCTTCATTCAGCACTTGAAATGTTGAAAGCAGGTGTCTGTAAAGCCACACTTATTCCCCGCTTTGATCTTGAATTTTCTATGCCCTCTTCTCCTGATTATATTAAAATGATGTAATGGTTTAAATGGGTCAGATCTAACCTTTTCCTTCTTCTTTTGTTCTAAAGGGGCGGAGGCCATGTTTTCCCAGCAGCCACAGGACCTGGTGGTGGTGGCAGGCCAGCCTGTCACGTTACCATGCACTATCCCCGGTTACCATGGTGTTGTCCTATGGATCAAAGATGGCCTGGCGCTGGGAGTTGGCAGAGACCTCGCTGGTAAGTAACGGCATTTATGAGACTGTCCTCCACCGAAAAACCACACCATAGGTTGTTTGTACAAGCAGCAATTACGACACATGTCTATTATCCATCTATTATTGTTAGGCGGCACCCTCTAGTGGTCATAGTAATTATGGCGGTAGCAAAGCAGGAAGTCACGTAATGTAGTTTTAAGACTGCAAAAGACCTTTTTTACGCAGAGCGGTTGTGTGGTGGATGGGTCCAACAAACACAGGACTTTGACGATGGAGACAGGTGTCCGTGCCCCTTTTGAAAATAAAAGTAAACTCTGGTTATTTTAACTTATCGTAACAAATTGAACTACGACACGTTCTGTGTCACGTGTGTAATTATGTCATGTACGTTTGCACGGAAGTAACGTAACGTAACAACTGCTTTAAACCCAAAACATGATATTTTTCTAACCCTAACCAAGTAGCTTTGTTGCCTAAACATACTCAAGTAGTTTATGTGCGTAAACTTACCCAAACTGTGGCTGTTTAAAGCCACGACTGTTATGTGTAGGTATAAGGACTGAAAACGCTCCTATGGGTCGTATTTCCTGCCACCGCTAGGGGTGCAAATTTAGTAAACGACTTATGTGATCGAATGGTTTGGAGGACTTGTTGGCATTTATCCCCTTGAGCGTGTCACTCTGCATTTTCCCATCACCCTTAGTTTCCTCTATTAATTACACTCTCTAATATAACTGTCACATTCAAATGGCTGCTTTTTGTCATCTACAGCCCCCACATGTCAACATCCTACCTCTGCCAAATATATCACTCCACAGGCAGATAAGAGGTCTCATAATAGTGTGTTTCAACAGCAGTATTATCTTTATAAGTGTTATGTGAAACATCAATAATTGCATCACTCAAAATGACCAAACAGAATCAAAAATTAATTTCTGACTCTGGTGTTTGATGCGGACCTAAATCTCTTATACTTTGTGTTTGGCAGAGGAGCACAAAAATCTGAATGAAATGTGAAATCAATAGTGGCACTGGTCTTTCTCTGGTGCTTCAGGCTGCTAAATGGCTTTTTGAAGAGTAGCTGGCATCCTCTAATTACACCGCACCTCGTGTATAATTGCCTTAATTGTTTAATTTGTAGTAAAACTGACTACTCCACTGTCATTTAGTAGCCTGTTGTTCCACCAATTGAGGCTTTATGTATATTCATGACCTTGATGAATTTCAAGGAAGCACATCACTCCTCTAAATAAACATTTACAACCTTTGAAACGCTGAGCTATTGAATGGGAAAATCCATAAAAGCGTAGTACGCACGCATCATTTACTGAAATGATCATTAAATTCTTCTGAAACAGGGGTCCATTTGAATCTGTACACAGCACTCTATATACACACACACACACACAGTAGGATGCATTACTCTGTAAGGGCACAGTCTTTATTTTAGAGCTCTCTTATTTGCCTCACATCCACCACCCCTGTGTGACCATTGAGAAATCTAGAGTAATTGCAATTCAAGGCACAACATATCCAACTGCAGCCATTTTTAAAACACAAAAGTCTCTTTTGATCAGGAACGATTAAATCTGTATTTCACGTGAGATTGGGGGTCTTCTACCCCCTGACCTTTAACAAACGGAGGCCCTCCCTCTTGCCGATGTGGTGTGTAATTAAACCTCAGTGGCTGACAGAGTCCCAGTAAAACCATCCTATTCCCTCTTCAGCTTCTTATCAGGCTCAGGGGAGACTGAGAGGTTGCAGTAAACAATGGTCCTGCAGTCTTCGAGTCTCCTTTTGAAGGAAGAGGAGGCAGACAGGACCAGTACTTATGATTGCCAGAGATAGAATAGAGTGCAATTTTATTTATGGTCAGAGTGGAGCAGAGAGTTTGTTTTATCCTGTTCTATTTTTATTGATTTAACAAGACAAGACAAAGATTAAAGCTAATTTCAACGATGGCCAAAGACAGAGGAAGCAACAGAAAAGAGAAAACGGAGGGGTCACAACAGGGGGGCATGAGTACTTTCCCTTTTGCCTCCTAGAGAGGAGGCGTCCTTCTGTTTGTCTTTTTTTAATTTTCTTAATTTTAATAAATAGATCAGAACAGCCTGCCCTGCCACAGCCGAACAGATATATTGACTGAATCAAAACCTTCGGTCGGGAGATTGGTGCTCCCTGTCGGTGATGCCCTCGACCCTCCTCACTGACTCCTGTTTCCTGCCACACGCATGCAAAATTTCAAACATACACAGCCAGCGTGAGTCAGTCTGTGTGTGATGCTGAGTTAAGATATCAGGTATGCCATGTGGCCAAACAAAGTATAAATATACTGTAAATGTACTATTTTAATTTTATATTGATAGTAATGCTCTTGAATTGCTTGACATTATTTGGCAAGTAGCCTTTAGGGTCTATCATGACCTCATCAGTGACCTCGCTCCTGCCTTCAACCTGACAGCCAGCCAGGTAACGATAGTGTTTGCCCTACTAGATATGTCTGGCAATGCGAGACGTGTGCCCTAAATACACGAGGCACAGACGCGGAAACGTCTGTCCATGCCCGCTGCAGAGCGCATCCATAATAATCAACTGAAACCACAGAAGCACGCGCGGCTACGTGGCCCTGCAAACAGGTAGAAACTACATAGAACTGTGTAAAAACAAGTCCAAGCTGTTGAAACATTAAAATAAATGTTTCTTTGTACCAGAGGCAATGTGACACAGCAGAGTAACTTCGTGGGTGTTTTAACATTTCACATTAAAATAAATCAATCAAATCAAAGTGTATCCATCATGATCCTGTAGTTAAAACTATCCAGTTAATTAATTCAGTAGATAATATAGCTTATGATTGTGTGATCGGGTGGTGTGTCTGTCTCCTTCTTTATGGAAGCAAATAAGAGACAGGTACCGACCATTACTACATAAGTTTAGCTCATTTGGTCTCAGGTTGAACAAACTATTAGGAATAAGAAATACACTTGAAAACAGTTAAAGGAAATGCTATTTGTGCTGCCAAAGCTAGAGAGGAAAACAAGACACCCAGATGTATGAAAAATAACTTTAAAAAAATAAATAGATGAAAAATGAATCCAGAGCGTTATGGCACTTATAAATTATGGTGGGCTGATTAACAGTGTGTACATGTTTATTATTTTTTTCTAATTAAAATGTTATGGCAAGAATCATTATATCACTGAGTCTAAAGTGATTTTAATATCCATATTCAAAATGTTATATACAGCTGGGACATACTGACAATTATGTGATATAAATGTCAATAAATTAATGTACTAACTTAATAAATAATCGCAGGCCGTATTGTCCCTACTGGTATTCTATCGTTCTTTGACCGACATGATCATGTAATAAATCGCATTAATAAATCGTGGTAAGTAATAAATAAATCACATTCAATGTGATATTAAAAATGTCTTAAAAAATGCTCTTTTTTTCTCTTGAGCACCTGCCCTCAGAAATGTCTGTGTACGTCCCTCAGGTCCAGGTTCAGGTTCAGGTTACTTTATTTGTACCTGCAGGTAGATTTGGTCCCCCTGCCAAGGGGGACTACAGTAGATCAACCTTTAACAGCACATCTGTGAAAGAGTGTGACAGTCATGGACAAGATGCAGTAATCCTGACCTTCTCCACAACAATTCTCTTCTTATTCGGCTGAATAGTCAGGGCCAAGATGGAGAGTTGAAGGGATCTTCCTCTCTTAAACCGTTTAAAAAAATGCACAGGGTTTTGTATGAGGAGGAATAGCTGCCTGCCTGCAGAAGATAGGTCGCTGAAATCAACAGTACGAGACGGATGACACTTTTTCCAAATAAAGAGCTCCACAGCTGCAGTTTTTATCACTCCTGCCTACATAAACAAGCAATGCGGCAATAAAAGAGTGATGGTACATCCACTGCAAGATGTACACAATGAAAGGAAAGTGGCAGCTGTATACATGAAAAGTGCGACGAATCAAATGTTGCATGGAGCATTTCAATAATATAGGTCTCCTCGGCTATTCATAGAAAGGAGCTGCGTCGGCAACGGTGTTCTCCGCCTGGGACCTGTTTCCATTCACGGGAGCGGTGATTAAACCCAGAGAACTCTTTCACCATTCAGTGTGAGAAATCACGGCACAAAAGCCAATGATTCCTATCTGTCCCTGAATTCTCCTATTCATTCCCTTATGTGTCACGCGTTTCCACTCTAATTAAAGAAAAGCAAAGTAGCCCCACAACTGCTCAGAACATACCAATCAATGTCATGAATATGCATGAATGTATATGCTATACTCACGATGACAGACAAAGCAGCTATAAGTGAATTCTCCTGCGCACACAGTAAAGACGGAGAAGGAAGTGTGTACATTATGCCATGCACTTGGGATATAGGAGAACGAGCTCTTGAAAGTGAAGCCGACAGTTAGCAGACCTTCCGCAGCAAGCATGTGTCACTCTCGTCCTCTCATGAGAGTGAATTGAACACCGGTCACCTGTTCACAGCTGCAGCTAACCTGTTTCTATCCCCTGGTGGTTACACTGTGTGAAACACGTTCTAGGTGAATGCTATAAATCATTAGGCCACGCCTCAAGTGTCCGTCTACTTCCACGCACACACACATGCACGTACACCATTGATCCAGCCTCAAGACAAATCCATTCCCCTCTGATGGATTCATTACTCCTTAATGGGCCTATTTTACATTGTTTGCTTTGGGTAACACATTGTGTCTTTGAAATTCGCTGAGATCTAAGATCAATGGCCCTTTATAGGTACACATCACATGTGCAGAGGTGATCAGTCTTCATGTGTGCCCGTCTCATTTCCATCACATTGACAAAATGTGTGATCGAGGTGCTCACAAGGTGACAAAAACACATTATAGCATGTTTCCGTTGCTTGAAAATTAGATTATAAAATTCTTATCATAACTATCCACCACAAATGCAAATTACTTTTCCTTTTGGATCCAGCTTATGCACACAGATGAAACTGGAACAGAGCCATATCCTCACACAGTGAAATTATTCTTAGTTTGCCAGAGGCACAGATGAGGTAATTGGCCAGATCATCTGTTTGTGTAACAGAAATTGACGTGGCTTATACCTTGCAACAATTAAAACAAGCAAAACAAAAGTGCTTTTGAAGTGCATTGTGTTTCTGGGATAGGTACAATGAGCACTCTCTAGGTGGACTGGAGTCAACTCAAGGTCACATCATTCAGAATGTGCAATAATCATTACCCTTGTGATCTGCAATGGCATTATTGCTTTGAATCTCATCAATGAACATAAAATTGAAGCAAAATGGTTCTCTGGGTGACCTTGTGCACATAATGGCGTGTCCTCTATTTTAGGCATTATTCTGTGCATGAAAAATCAGAAAGCTCTTTTTTCAGTCGATGGTTATTAATTTTATTAATGGAAGCTTTTAGTTGTGATCAGGTCTTGATTAACCCTGTTATACATTTACAAGCTGTGTTAACTGAAGTCCTGCTATCACTAAGTGTAGGACACATTGTTAGCCTGGCGTCGCCACACGAACATAGTTGCTCAAAGTGCAGCCTGCGGCAACATTTTGTGTGGCCGCTGAACGTGACAGGGAATGCATGCATTATATTTTAATCATCCGTGATTCATTTAAATACTTTCAGTATTTTACATTTAATACACTCGGCGACAGCATCAACCTGCGCTCCCGTAACAGGCGCCTGTAAGGTTAGGAATGACAACTTGTAGAAAGCTACTGGTTGCATGACATTGCCAACAAACAGCACCTTGCGAGTGTCGCAGGAATTTCGTTCCGCCATCAGTGCGAGTACTGTTTCTGGCTCTGTGCCCCCTGACTTTTTAGTTCACTTTGACTTTTTCATGTTTTGGTTTCTTTTGTTTAGTTATCTAGAGGTTTTGGTTTTCTGTTTGTTGGTTTTCCTTATTTCATTCATTCATTCATGTTTAGTCTGTTTCCTGTTTTATTTTGAATTTAGCTCCTTGTATCATGTCTTGCTTAACTTCCTGTCTTTGTCTTGTTTTGCTTTTGTGATTGCCTGCCCCTCTGTCTTGATTTGTTTCTCTGGTGTTTGATTATCCCTATTTATTTTATTTTTGTCTTTCCCCCTTCAGTTTCGGATTGTCTGCCTTTGTAGCCTCTCCCCATGTTCCTGTGTTCCCTGTGTTTTGTTTTTTTTGGTTCATCAGATTCCTGCATGTGTTTTGGTAACCTGTAAGTTTATTTTTTTATTATTAAATCATTGAACTGTTCCTGCCTGCCACCTCACCTCATTTCGTCTGCATTTGGGTCTAAGCCGGTTTTCAAAACGTGACATTGTTGGCTAAAGTTTTCGGTGGAAAACTTGCAACTGCATTTTTCCTGTACCCTGTGCGGCCCTCAGTCATATGCTCGCTCCATTAAATCCACTAAATTGGCACTCGGTCATCAAAACATTGAGCACCCCTGGTCTGGAACCTCTCAGTTCATTTTCGATTTCCAAGGGCCGTTATCAACGGCGCAAACCAAAATGCCTCTGGACGCAATTGGATAGACCTACAACCAACCAGAGCAATGAAACAATGTAACGATGAGCAACAGCCTGGTCGCAAACTTTTTCAAATTACAGCTAAACAGTACACTGAAATCTGTTTCTGAAAACATTTTAGGCGGGAAATAGGCAATACAGTAACAGAATCTTGATTCGTATTTGATCAAGCACTGCCTAGTTTGACCATTTAATATGAATTTCTGCTGAAAGTCGCCAGGTAACATGGTAGCTCTTTTTTTCATAACACCAACATGCGTTCGGCACAAACTCGTTTTACAGCTAAACAGAACACAAAAATATGTTTCTGAAAACATTTTAGGTG